>VDFB02090846.1:0-24915 GCA_007258455.2 Sequoia sempervirens
TTGCTTCCTATTTTTCTTTTGGTTTTGCTTCTAGGTTTGCTTCCAGTTTTGCTTCTAGTTTGGCTTCCATTTTTGCTTCCTTTTTTGCTTCTAAAAATGCTTCTTGTTTTGCTTCTAAAAAATGCTTCTTGTTTTTCTCTCGGTTTTGCTTCTAGGATTGCTTCTAGTTTTGCTACCAATTTTGTTTCCAAGATTGTTTCTAGTTTGTTTCTAGTTTGGCTTCCATTGTTGATTCCTTTTTTGCTTCTAAAAATGTTTCTTGTTTTGCTTCATTTATTAATTTAATAAGTTTTAATTCAATTTAATTAATTAAATATATGATGCCTCTTAAATAACTCATATGATTATAGAGTAAGTAATTTAATTATTTAACTCGTATGATTAAATAACAAGATAATTATTATAACATGATCATCATCTATAATTAAAACAAGTGAGTCAAACATTTATAATTTAATTGAATTTGACAACATCTATCCTAAGTAGTAAATTAAAATCATCACACGTAATAAATATCCATCCAAAAATCATCGACCACTTTTAATATATATAAATTGACAAGTGAAAGTCAAATATGCCAGTAGATCAATAACATGTAAAAATGATACATATGCAATAGTCGACATAAGTCAAAATGATACATGTACACATGATATAAGTAAAAAATGATAAATTATTTAACTCAAATTGATACAAATCAAGATGATACATGTCCAAATGATATAAGTGAAAATGATAAATGTGAATATGATACAACTCAATAATATGGTACTGTAGGCCGTGAAAATGATACATATGATAGTAACCATGAAAATAGGCATCATAACAATATATCAACAAGGATCCATGATGCAGTCTATATGATCATGAATGTCACTAGGTACTACCAACAACTGCCTCATCATCTTCACCACCATTGTGATCATCATCATCATAATGATATATCAACAATGACCCATGACATAGTCTATATGATCATGAATGTCGTTGGGTACTACCAACAACTGCCTCATCATCATCACCACCATCGTGATCATCATCGTCACCATCTTCGTCGTTGTCATTGTCATCATCATTATCATCAGCCTCAGTGTCTTTCGTATCTACATCATCATCATCCTCTGCCATGTGATCTGTACCGGTAGAACCAATATTTTCTGGATCTATATCATGATGAGGATCATCTTGATCTTCTGGAAGACTCACGTTCTGCAAAAAAATATATATAAAATGAAAATTTATTATTTATTTCATGCAATAATTTATTTTTCTGCTATATATCTAATATTGAAACATATGAGACGAAACCATAATCATATTACATCATATCAAAGTGCTCATATCATAATAAAATTTCAAAAATGTTACAACTAATATGTGATTACAATGATGTAAAGCATGGAACAATTCTAATAAACATTAGTAAAGATCATAAAAAAAAATGTTATACAATTTAACTACCAGCTATAAATTCTATTACATAACTTTAAGTGCCAACCCTCTGCAAAAGAATGAGGAGACTACAAGAAGATTGGTTGTAGGGGGCATTGGTACAAGAGATGGACATGGCTCTTCCAAGCCATCCACTGAGATGGTTTCATACAAAAATGTGGAAGATATCCTTGTTTCTAGAGAGCTCATGATTCAGGTTGATACAAAAAATGATGTTGTTCTGGTACCCATATATGGCATCATGGTTCCATTTCATGTAGCCACCATCAAGAGTGTTACAATCCAACAAGATGGAGGGAATTCTTATATAAGGATAATTTTCAATGTTCTAGGTACCGGCTTTAATGCCAACTACATGCCAACATTGAAATTCCCTAGTAGTATTTATCTTAAGGAAATTTCCTTTAGATCCAAGGATTCAAAGCACATCAACCATGTGGTACAAATGATTAAATACCAAAGATGATCAGTAGCAATGAAAGAGTTTGAAAAGGTAGAGAGAGCTACACTGGTGACTCAGGAGAAACTTCAACTTTCAAAAACAAAGGCAATTAGGTTGGCAGACTTGTGGATTAGGCCAACATTTGGTGGAAGAGGAAGAAAGATGAATGGAACTCTGGAGGCCCACCATAATGGATTTCAGTATTCAACCATGAGAGCAGAAGAGAGAGTTGATATCATGTATCAAAAAATTAAGCATGCATTCTTCCAGTTAGCAAAGAAGGAGATGATTACTTTGCTTCATTTTCATTTGCATAACCATATCATGGCGTGGGAACCAAGAAAACCAAGGATGTATAGCTTTATGTGGAGGTAATGGATGTGGTCCAAACTTTAGGAGGGGCAAGAAGGTTAATGTAGGCCCCTGATAAAATTGAGGAAGAACAACAATAGAGGGACAAGAAAAATAAAATCAATGCAGAGCTTCAAGGATTTGTCAAGCGAGTAAGAGAGCTATGGGATCAGCCTCATCTAAAATATTTTGAACTAGAGTTTGATATACCATTTAGAGAGCTTGGTTTTCATGGAGTTCCTTTCAAAGCCCATGCTTTTATTGTTCCTATGGTAAACTTTTTTGTAGAGTTGATGGAATTACCTTTCTTAGTTATCACTATTAGTGAGATTGAGATTGTTAATCAATTAGGCACTAATTTCCTCTAGCAATGAAATAGTCTGAAAAGGAAAAGAAAGCTACATTGGTTACTCAAGAGAAACTTCAACTTTCAAAAACAAAGGCAATTAGGTTGGCAGACTTGTGGATCAGGCCAACATTTGGTGGAAGAGGAAGAAAGATGATTGGAACTTTGGAGGCCCACCATAATGGATTTTGGTGTTCAACCATGAGAGCAGAAGAGAGAGCTAATATCATGTATCAAAACATTAAGCATGCATTCTTCTAGATAGAGGAGAAGGAGATGATTACTTTGCTTCATTTTCATTTGCATAACCTTATCATGACATGGGAACCAAGAAGGCCAAGGATGTCCAGTTTTATGTGGAGGTAATCGATGTGGTCCAAACTTTAGGAGGGGAAAGAAGGTCAATGTATGATCCTGATGAAATTGAGGAAGAACAACAAGAGAGGGACATAAAAAATAAAATCAATGCAAAGTTTCAAGGATTTTTCAAGCAAGTAAGAGAGCTATGGGAGCAGCCTCATCTAAAATATTTTGAACTAGAGTTTGACATACCATTTAGAGAGCTTGGTTTTCATGTAGTTCCTTTCAAAGCCTTTACTTTTATTGTTCCTACAGTAAACTGTTTGGTAGAGTTGGTGGAATTACCTTTCTTGGTAATCACTATTAGTGAGATTGAGATTGTTAATTAGGTGCTAATTTCCTGTAGCAATGAAAGAGTCTAAAAAGGTAGAGAGAGCTACATTGGTGACTTAGGAGAAACTTCATCTTTAAAAAACAAAGGTAATTAGGTTGGTAGACTTGTGAATTAGGCTAGCATTTGATGGAAGAGGAAGAAAGATGACAGGAACTCTGGAGGCCCACCATAATAGATTTCGGTATTCAACCATGAGAGCAAAAGAGAGAGATGATATCATGTATCAAAACATTAAGCATGCATTCTTCTAGCTAGTAGAGAAGGAGATGATTACTTTTCTTTATTTTCATTTGCATAACCATATCATGGCACGAGAACCAAGAAGAGCAAGGATGTCCTATTTTATGTGGAGGTAATGGATGTGGTCCAAACTTTAGGAGGGGCAAGAAGGTCAATGTATGATCCTGATGAAATTGAGGAAGAACAAAAAGAGAGGGACAAGAAAAATAAAATCTATGTAGAGCTTCAAGGATTTTTCAAGCAAGTAAGAGAGCTATGGGATCAACCTCATCTAAAATATTTTGAACTAGAGTTTGATATACCATTTAGAGAGCTTGGTTTTCGTGGAGTTCCTTTCAAAGCCCCTACTTTTATTGTTCCTATGGTAAACTGTTTGGTAGAGTTGATGGAATTACCTTTCTTAGTAATCACTATTAGTGAGATTGAGATTGTTAATCAATTAGGCACTAATTTCTTGTAGCAATGAAAGAGTATGAAAAAGTAGACAGAGCTACATTGGTGACTCGGGAGAAACTTCAGCTTTCAAAAACAAAGGCAATTAGGCTGGCAGACTTGTGGATCAGACCAACATTTGGTGGAAGAGGAAGAAATATGACTGGAACTCTAGAGGCCCACCATAATGGATTTCGGTATTCAACCATGAGAGTAGAAGAGATAACTGATATCATGTATCAAAACATTAATCATGCATTCCTCCAGCCAACAGAGAAGGAAATGATTACTTTTCTTCATTTTCATTTGCATAACCATATCATGGTGTGGGAACCAAGAAGAGCAAGGATGTCCAGTTTTATGTGGAGGTAATGGTTGTGGTCCAAACTTTAGGAGGGGCAAGAAGGTCAATGTATGATCCTAATGAAATTGAGGAAGAACAACAAGAGAGAGACATGAAAAATAATATCAATGCAGAGTTTCAAGGATTTGTCAAGCCAACAAGAGAGCTATGGGATTAGCCTCATCTAAAAGATTTTGAACTAGAGTTTGATGTACCATTTAGAGAGTTTGGTTTTCATGGAGTTCCTTTCAAAGCCTTTGCTTTTATTTTTCCTACGGTAAATTGTTTGGTAGAGTTGGTGGAATTACCTTTCTTATTAATCACTATTAGTGAGATTGAGATTGTTAACCTTGAGAGAGTAGGACTTGGGAAAAAGGAATTTGATAATAGCTATTGTTTTCAAAGACTTCAAGTGGGATGTACTCTGCATTGACGCCATTCCTCAATCTTTGCTTGATGGCATCAAGGAATGAATGAACTCCATGGATATAAAGTATTATGAAAGCATAATGAACTTGAACAAGCAGCCAATTTTAAAGACTATTACTGATGATCCAAACAAATTTATTGAAGATGGTGGTTGGAAATTTTTGAATATGGAAGCTACTGATTTTGATTATGATAGTTCAAAAGAGTCAGATCAAGGATATGAACCCTCTGATGTAGAAGAGGAATCAAAATCAGATGAGGAAGGTTTAGAAGATGAATCTCTTGTGGAGTTAGATGAGGATGAAGAAGAAGAAGAAGAAGATTCTGAAGGGGAGGAAGGTAAAACATGGGATTAATTAGAAGTCGAATCCAGAAATGCAGATAAGGAAAAAGGAGACAAGTCTGACAATGAAGAGGAAAGGCGACGATGAATGGTAAAAGCTACAGGGAAGTCTCAGGCACCTGATATTAGAGATTCAAGAGGAATGCCTACCAAGAGGCATAAAGTCAGATGAATTGAGTTCATCTACATCCTTCTACTATTTATTCATGTACATAAATGGTTTAGCTATTTATGCAAATGATGTATATATGTTAACTTGATTAGTGTTGTTACTTCGGTATTTTGATTTCTATGACAACTAGCCATTAGGCCATTCTACACAGGAGCATGTTTGTGTTTTTAGTTAGCTTTTTTGGATAGCTCTACTTGGTGTTAAGGACATTCCATTTATCTTTTGAATGTTAAGAAGTCTAGCATTAGACGCTTCTCTATGTTGATCAGATCAGGTTGCAGGTTTTTTACTACTGATTTCTTTATTTATGGATTTTTTTAACTTAGAAGACATGAATTTACTACCTTTTTAAAATTATATGGACAAATTAAGTGGTTGGTTAGCTATGCCAAGTGATGTAGACTAGAAGGATGTGTTAGATCTATAGGATGCCTACCAAGATGCATCAAAACATTCTTACATGTTAAAAGAATGACAACATCATGAGGAAGGATGGAAAATATGCATGTGGATCACTTAGTAGAATGAAAACATGAATTCAAGGAAGCACTCCTCGAGATACCATGTTTGAGAGAAAATAAGATAAATCAAATCAACATGGGACTAAGTTACTCAAATGATACAACTCATAACTTAAATGAGGACACTTAAGAGATATTAAAAGAAAATGGTCATTAATTAAAAGATGCGATGAAAATAAGGCATGAATGTCACCCATTACCCTTTAAGGATAACAATATTTTTTTCCTCAACATGAAATAATGGACAATTGAGTGGGATCTAGGGCCAATAGAGAAGCACTTTAGAACTCATCCTACGCATCAATAAACAACTCAACACAAGAAATGAAAATTGACATATTAACACAACAATATCCAACTAAGTTATTGAAAGTCAACTATTGATACCTTATTCTCCATCCAGATTAAAAAATCGACCCACTTTTTGCTTTGTAACTTTTCTTTTTCAAATTGCTTTGGATGTCGGCCATATTTCTCCTCTTGTCAAAACATGGCACATGGACTAGTTAAACTAATTAATATGCAATCATTTACTTTTTCATAGGGAATTAAAAGAAATATGATTAACATATTAAATATACTTACAAAATTATAGATCAAGGCCTGTAAACCTTTCTGGCCACTGTGATGCGTGGCACAAAGTTTTTGAAGCCTAGCCTTGGAGGCCTTGTCTTGAAACATATACTAATTCAATTTAACTATGCACAAATAAAATTTAAAAATCGTTTAATAAATTTGATATAATCTTATGAGCAAATTCAAATACCCGCGTACTCTCCTCACCGAACTTCCTTTGTGCTTTAGACTTCTCATATGCCTTTACAAGCTCTTTCCATACTTTGAAATTTACATCAATTGGCCCTTTTTTGAGCCTTAGCTCGGGAGGGATTTTGTTTATCTTCTTTGTTTGGTTGCATTGAAATCTCTTGAAATTTTGAGACATTTGTAGCTTTACCTTCTTCATAGACCAACTTGTGCCAAATTCAATCTCCATGTCATTGATAATTGCTTTTTGCAAGTTTATGGGTATCTTTGAGAATGGAAAATGTAGATGGTCTTTGAACCATTGAAGGCATGATTCCTTCAACCTATTCACAAACCCTTTTCCAACATCTATCATTAGGACTTCCCCTGAAACCATATCGTATTTTATCTTCTTATTGTAGGTACCAATGCAAGAACGAAAACTTGGCATGGTGGAAGAAGTTTGTGTCCCAGGAGTGGGTGGGATAGTGGAAGCCTCTACTCCATGTTCTACACTCCTAGAGTTTACTGTTACTGATTTCCCCTTGGATCTTTTGCTCGATCTAGGACTGCTTGGGGAATCAATTGATTCCCTTTGACATGGTTGATTTGGTTGCAATGTTTGAGGGGCTTCACTAGATCAGTTTTCTATGTATCTAGCAAGCATTGTCTAGCGCGCATCATCCAAATTGTTCACTGCCTCTTCCCCCAATATGGAAGCCAATGCCTCTTTATCTTTGTCAATCACATGTCCCTATATATATAATAAATTTCTTCTTTTTAAATTTAAAAATTAAAAACTAAAAAGTAAAAATGAAAGAAATAAGGGAAACATTTACAAATCTATAAATTGACAATGAATTACCTCATTGTGGCAAGAGTTTTCTCCCTTTGTTCTCTTCTCTCTATCGCTTGGCATTTTGAGGTGACCTACGACAAATTATTTTCGTCCAGTCTGTGGAGGCAAACAAAGTACACACTGTCAAGTATGAATTTTTTTGTCTAGTTTGTGGTATGAAAGTTTTACCTTGAATGACTCTCTTTTTGGATTTAAACACCTATGAATCAATTGCTTGCACACATGTATAAAATATAAATATATTTGAAAGGATATAAATATATGCAAAATGAAACAAATGTATTGTAAAAAAATCAATGCTTGCACAACTGTATAGAATGGTAATCTTTGGGGGATAAAAAGGGTGCGAAGTGTGGTTTTATTGAGAGTTAACATAGATAGGTCTCATGCTTGAGTTGCATCCACTGATTAGAAAGAAAATGAATGTGTGTGCACAATCAATTTGAAACCATGAGCTCATTGTTCTGTAAAAGAATAAGTGAAAACTAGTAATAGCTAATTTAAGACTGAAGGTCTCACAAATTTGAGGAAATGATCTATTATTTAGTTGTCGTCTCAAAAGCCCTATCTCCCTGTATTGTCTCGACCAACCTCTGTTCCCATGGGACTTGCCTGCAGTGGGGTAGATACAGTTTAATGACTTTTCTTGAAAGCACCCGACTACTTTTTTATGGAAGGAAGGTTTGAGAAATCGAACTAGAAATCGAAAGCTTGGGATGGGAATGATAAGCGAATCAAGGCATTGGGGTTTCAAAAATGCGCTCACTACTCTTAGATGTGGAGGAAATAATGCAATGCCTACAATTTTACCCTCCTTTGCAACCACATGAGACTTGAATGATTTGCGTGTTAACAAAACAATATTCGCAACCCTTTCTTCACAATATCTCCATTTAATCCAAAAAAAAATATTTGTGGGAATGAAAAAAAATTGTAACCTTACCTATGGTGTCGCAAACTAAATCAAATTTCTAATCTACTTGCTTGTAGCCCTCCTTCGCATCGTTTTTCCCTTTTTTCTCCTCTCTTCCTTTGTGTGGCTTTTTTCTCATGTCATCTCTTCCTTCTTGACACTAGAAGTTTTAAATTTTTGTTCTTGATTAAGTAGTCAATGCTATAGTCAACATAGCAAAGTGCGCCTAATTTAGTGCCACTTTCTAGCCAAAAAAAGGTAATATGTTTGGGATGCAAAAGGCGGCACAAAGTGCACCTAATTTAGTGCCTAGCAGTGAAAAATGATGTATTTTGCTTGGAAGTTGATAAATAAATTGATCCTAAATTGACTTCATCTTCATATGTACCAAGGGAGAAATCATGGTTTCCTAATTTATCTATTCCTTATCCCATGTCAATTTTGTGGGTGCAAAACTAATAGAGGCTAGATTTGTGAACTCAGAAATGACCCCTATACAACTAGATGAGTCATCTAAAGTGTGAAATATGTCTAAAGTGAGGTTTTGTGTTGGATAGCATATTCGTTGAAATGATATAATTGGTGTAATAAACATTATTTACTATGTTGTATATTATAGGGCAAGACAAGGCCATGACAAAAATTGTATCATGTCAAATGAGGACACAATGGTGAAGTGGGACATTAGGTACTCAAATTTTGACTTAACTTAGGAAAAAATGATCTAATGGAATTTTGTGATACGTCCATCTTTTTTCATAGTATTATTGAAATTTATAATGTATTATCCAATCTTGACATAAATTAATGCATGTTGTTGATTATTTTAGATGGAGATTGGAGCAAATGCAGAGCCTGAGTGTTCAACTACCAAAAGAAGAAGATATGTACGTGGATGTGGACCTAAAACTGTTAAATCACATAGAAACAAGTGGGTGGAAGAGGATATGACAATGGATCTTCTAGACACAACAGATGATTACACTGAACAAGAGGTTGGTCAGGACTATAGTACATGGGATGAATACTTTGAGAAAATTGTTGTTTGTGGATGTTTTGTATGTCATGGAAAGAAACAATTCAAACGAGCAATTGTACAAAGACATTACATATATGATGAGCTTCCAATCGGTAGTATGCCTCCTACAATCGATTCAAATCCAATAGGAATTGTGGTAAGGAATTTTCCAATTTGATATAAATAACATGTATACTTCATTTAAACATTGTTTTATATTATTTAAATAACTAATTTTTTTCTCAATGGATACTTGCAGGATAAAGTTCTTGGTTTAAAGTTTCTTGGATCATTGACTTCCAACCTAGAGGGAAATGATCATTTATCAGATGATACATCTAACAAAAATATGTGCCAATATACTAGCTCAAAGATGAGGAATTGATGAAAACAAGTCACAAAACAAGAACCCATTTAAAGATGCATATTCATGGAGTGAATCTAGGCCTCTTTATTTTCCAAAATGTACATGTGGGATCTAAACATAGAAACAATTTAGAACAAACCACTAGGAGATTAATGCCATATTATGGTCCATCATATTACAGTGGTGAATGGAGAAGGCTAGCAAAATATAAGCCTAGCATGTCAGCATATGGTCTAAATTCGAATATGTATACACATTGTCTCCAATTGGAAAGTGGAAAAGAAATTAATAGAGGTCATCTTATGTATATAGATGGACGTGCATACACACACAAAAATATTGCAGGATTTATAAATAGTAGTAAGGGAAGGGACCCTAATGTAAGACCGAATTGTCAATTTGTTGAGGTTATAAATGATAAAGATGGAGATATGGAAAGAGAGGTTGATAGATTGATAATGGTTGAGGCTATTAAGGACCTTACCATTGGGGATGAGTTATTTATTGATTACCCCTTCTTAAAATGCACTCCTGTGAAAGAAAAGGGAAGAACAAGGTCTCCTTAAGGATGTTCTTAAGGGAAGAAAACCAAAGAATAATAAATGAGTGTGGACTGATGTTTTATAAACTATGTTGTCAAAATTGTGTTTTATTTAAATTATTGTATAAAAAAGGTAGTCTCTAAAATAATGTTCCACTATTTAATTGATGTATATATGTTCATACAATTTATATTTTTATTTTTTAAGCCATATTTGATTATATTTCTTTGAAATTGATACATTCATGATTTATCCAATTGTTGGAAAACATTAAATAATGCTTGTGTTTGTTGATAGGTAGAAGATGTTGATGAAACACATACTAATACCCATGATCCAAATGGGTTATTAAGATTTGGATGGGATGATCCAAACCATCCTTTAAATAATACTAGGGCGAAAAGATCAAGTTTGAAGAGATTTTTACCACCTGAGAAATTTGAAGAGCTGATGAGATATGCATACACTGAAGAGATGCCACCTAGCCTTAATGATGATGATCATTATAGGGAAAATGCAGTGCATGAAGAAGGATTGAATGAAATTCTTATAGGTTTCTTTGGGGATGGAAACAATGATGCCAATAATGATCATATGGCTGACAGTAACAATGATAGCAGGGGTAATTACCACCAATGTAATATTGATGATAACAACCTAAAAGACTCCATCAAGCAAGCAGCGAAGACACCCATGTTCAAATCGGGTGCAAGTAGAACCTCACAATTGGCATGCACATTAATATTATTAGAAATCAAGTCACTATTTGGTTGGTCAGACAAAGGATTCACTACCCTACTGAAGTGAGTTAAAATCTATTTCTTACTTTGTATTGTCAATTCGTGTACACAATTCGTAAGCATTCATTGAATTCGTTTATATTTCTTCAAGAGGATTTTAAAACCATATACTATATATAAATAGTCCCAGTATAGATTGACATATCAAACATGTTCATCATAAGTCAAACATTCAATTGATTTAATCTCTAGCAATCTTACAGGGCACTAAAAACTAAAATATTCCTTGAAGAGAATGTGTTGCCATCAACTTGTAGAGAGGCGTGTCTATTGTTGGTTGAGTTGGGGATTGAATATATAATTCATGTAAAAATTATTGCATTTTATACAGAGATGAATATTAGAACAAGGTAGAATGCCCTGTATGCAAAGAGAAGAGATATCATATAGATGTACAAGGTCCTATAGTTCCAAAGAAGGTTTTACATCACATGCCAATTATACCTAGACTTCAACAAATGTTTTGTTGCAACTCACTTGCACAATTGATGGAATGGAATGCAAAGAACAAGAGTAAAGATGGATTCATGTGAATTCTGGCTGACTCCAAAGCAATGAAACACATAGAGGAAACATGGCCAATAAAATTCAAAGATGAACCCCATAGTATTAGGTTTGGTCTTGCAATTGATGGAGTGAGCCCATTCTCTTTCCTAATCTCAAATTATAGTGTTTGGCCAGTCAGATTGATAGTATACAATATTCCCCCATGGATGAGTGTTAGAAAGGAGCACCTTATACTGACTTTCATTGTTCTAAGAAAACATCAAGTTAAAAACATGGATGTTTATCTTGCGCCTTTTATTGATGAGATGCAATTGCTATGGAAAGGCATAGGAATGTATGGCATATCATGTCCTCCATCAAATAGGTCCTTCATGTTGTATGGCGTGCTATGTTGGACTATTCATGATTTCCCAAGACTTGGTGTTTGTTCTGGTAAGATAAAATATTTATGTATTTACACTCATAATTTATTTTCACCCCAACTTTCATACTTAGTTTTATACTATTTTTTGATGTTATTAACATTACTTGTTGAATAGCATGGCTTCAAAAAAAGGGGATATTTTCATGTCTAAGATGTGTAGAACAATTTCAAGGGTGGTATTCTAAAGATCTACATAAATTTATCTACGCAAAGAACATGGTTTTTCTAAAACTAGATCATAGGTTTAGAAATCGCCGGAAGAATGAATTTGAAGGAAAAGTTGAAAATAGAAGCCCTCCCATGATTATGGGTCCAAGTGATTGGCTTAAGAAGTATGAAGATGCTAAATTGAAAGCTTGGGAGGATTTTTTTGATCAGGGTGATTCAATTGAAGAACCAGAACAAGTTGTAGTTCATATGCAAGAAGGAATGAAAAGGAAATCCATATTTTATGAGCTCCCTTACTAGAAGGATCTATTAATATCTCACCTATTAGATCTTATGCACATATTCAAAAATGTCCCCAATTCTATATTTCAACATATATTAGGCAAAGAGGACACCTTGTCTTCAAGGAGAGATATTGCTCTTTTGCGTACCAAATTTGATAGAAAACATTTATGGCCAAGCAGGGAAAATGAAACATATGCATAAGCTCCATGGATTTTCAAAACAAAAAGAGATAGATCAACTAAAAAATGTCATCCATTCAATAAGGACTACTGGCTATGGGTCATCATTGGCTAAAGCTTTTACAATTGATGGACATATCACAAGATTTAAAGCACATGATTTTCATAATTTAATGAAGGTACTATATATCATAATTTAATATTTATTGGTAACATTGATTAAGTACTAAATATATTTTGATATTTTGTTGTGTGAGAAAAAATTACTAATGAACTTTTCATAAATGTGTTTCATAGCATATCATTCCATTGGAAACTAGGGGGAATTCATGTCTTTCAGTTGACTTAAGGAATGCCATAAGTCAATTGTCAGCATTTACAAGGTATGTGGTTATATGAAATGTTCATGTGTTAGAGACAGAGATATTATATTGCATTTTAATTTATGACTAAAGGTTCATACTAATTTACTATTCTTATATTAGATGGGTGACCTCCAAGGAGATCCATGAATCTGAAGTGCCAAAGTAGAAGAAGGAAATTGCAGAAATTGTATGTGTATTTGAGAAGGAGCTCCCTACAAGTTTCATGGACCTACAAGTACATTTAATTATACACCTAGTCGATGGCATTGAATTGGCGGGTGTCATATCAACGAGGTGGATATTTTTCTTTGAGAGGTATATTAAAACTCTTAAAAGATATGTCCGACAAAAGGAACATCCAGAGGGTTGCATGGTTGAAGGGTATGTATTGAATGAAGCATTTTTCTTCTTGTGTGAATTCTTGGTAAGGATTTTGAAGATGGTCCATGCATCTGGGATGAAGAACGAGCATTAGATATTATTGGAGAAAAAACACAATCTAATGGTGTTGAAGTAGAAATTAGTGAGTAAATTCACGATAAGTGTGGTTTTTCTTGCAATCATTAATTTACTCTGTAATTTATTTTTCACATTAACAACATGAAATTTGGAGTTATAAATAAACATGTTGACATGTAATAGGTGTAGAAAATTTTTCTATACTCGACAAGTTCATTCTGTACCACATGGACTTTATGAACAAATGGATTGATTTGTATTATAAAAAGAGAGAAGTGTTAGAAGCAAGGAGACAATTTAAGAGAACGAACCCAAAGAATACTCCACTTCCCATTGATCTGCTTGGGGAATGGGGCAAATATTGCACACTAGAATGGGTTACTGAACAAATTCAAAATCAAATAGAAGATGCAAGTACAAATTCAAACATAACAGAAGATGAAATAAACATGTCTAGAGGATGTGAAAGAAAGGTACAATTGGAATTTTACAAAATGTTGTTTCCTTACAATTTTGACACTATTAACTATTTTAATTTTGTCATTATATTTGTTTTCACTGAAATAAATGGTCTTTCACGAGCGAGGAAATATACAGCAATGTGGGCATATGGTCGACACTATCGTGTAGAAAGTGTAGATGTAAAGAGGTGATCCTTCGATTGTGGCATCATGGTTGATTTCAAGCAAATCGAGTCGATCAAGCTCAAAAGATAAGAATATAATTGAAGGGAATCTACAATATGTTAGGAAAATACAAGAAATTATTGAGTTGGATTACCGCTCTTTTAAATGTTGTATTTTTAAGTGTAGATAGTATGAAGCATTTGAGAGGACACAAAGACATGATACCCATAGTGGATTTTTTTTGATAGATTCCTCATGCTTCCTACTAGAGGATAAGGAGCCTTATGTTCTACCAATTCATTGTGAGCAGGTATTTATTTAACTCAAACAAGAAGTGGTAGTGATCATTAATTTATTAATTCATAGTTTATTGTGAATATATACATGTGTTTGTTAATCAATAAAATTGTTATAACATACTTCTAATATGTGTATTTCATTCATGTGCATGTATTTTTCTATGAAGATATTTTGGACCCGAAATGGATGTTTGTCATACATTATGATCCAATATTAAGGCATGTATTTGATGAAACATTAGCGGATACTGAGCAAAACAATGATGGCAAACAAAATGAGAGAGAGGGATTAGAGAACATTGAAGAAATTGGCATTCATGATGATGTTGAAGATGCTTATATTCAGGCACAAGGAGACAACAATCCAAAGTTAGATGATGTTATGGAAGGCAACAATATGGATGGTATAGAAAATGATCCAAATACATTTGCTAACAATATAAATGGTGTACAGTCAAATTTCAATGATGATGAAGATGATGCAGGTCAAGACGAGAATGATGATAATATTAAATACTCGAAAGAACATATGAACATTGACAATGATACACTGGATGACATTGTAGCAGACAATAATGTTAATGACCAAGACTTCTAAATTTTTAGAATTATTTGCAATCCATGTTTAAGAAAGGATGATTCTTATGGCCCAAACTTTGAAATGCTTCAATAATATTATTTATGTCGATACAAATTACCTATTGCAATATCCTTAAATTATTCAATGTTTGGTATGAATTGTTGGCAGAAAAAATTACGATTACTTGGATGCTTCTTCCATTCATTTTGTATCAACATATGCTCGTGAAGACAAAAAAGTTAATAAAATATTAATGGCACGTAATCATAATTATTTAAATAAGTAACTTTGTTAACTTTATTATTTTTAAATAGTTTCCATTTTTATGTTGAACATAATTTTGAACATGTAACTGAAAACATCCACAATAAATGCTTTACTCTATCAACATATTCATTCACATAATCACAATATTGAGGCTCAATAATTGATATTCATTCAAATATAAGAAGAAATTAAGTATGGAAAACATAAGAAAAAATACAGAATGATAACACAGTCATGGAGAATATTTGATAATGAGATCTTCTATTTCATTCATAAGCTCAAAATAATCACATAGTAACAACAAATGTTCCCTAATAAATATGAATTTAAATAACTTGAAGAAACCATTTTGGAGACAACATAGTAATAGATAAGCATGAAATTTAACACAACAATTGAACACCAAAATAGATTACCAATTATGACCAATCTTCTCCATTATGTTGTTTCAAATATATACACATTTATAACAAAAGTCTTTGATCATATGATATGGATGGGTGGAATGTGCAATCTATCTTCTTACTAATGCCTACTATAATGGAAATGAAAATGGAATATGATATGATGATCCTCTCAAAATTGGCCTTGGTTTCTTATTTATATAGGAAGCAACAAGCTTCAGGCCTTTTACAAAAAGAGACGACCCTTCAAAACTACTTCTTTTACTAACAACTAATTAATTTACATAATTGAAGAAATAACAAGGCTTAAGACACTTTAGACGTATGTTTCCTTCAACTGAGCACAGTCTTAGGAAAATTCACTTGCTTTTGAGGGTGCGGTATTTAGTCATATTAGTATTAATGCCAATTCTTCGCCAGATAGTTTCCCAACAAGCTCAAATCCTTGAAATTAATTTTGAAGCATGTGTGAGGGAATTTATTGCTATAAATTGTAATGATGCCATGATTACCATACTACCGCCATCTCTTATTATACTTGTTGCAGTATGGAAGTGGTTTTCCCTTCCATTCTTATGTTTATTGCACTATCACTTTGCTCAATACTTCTTGTTACAGGGTTGCGGTGTACACCGCTCTACCACATATGTTGCTCACCCTCCTAATGGTATAGCAGTGTATGCTTTATCTTCTTGTTGTTTACTGCCTTACCACACTCCTTTGAATCACTTTATGCGGTATTGCAGTGTCCACTTATCTTCCATGGTTATCGCTCTACTACCTTGCTCAAGACTTCTTCTTGTGGGGTTGCGGTGTACACTTCTCTACCACATATGTTGCTCACCCTCTTGATGGTATAGCAATGTATGCTTTATCTTCTTGTTGTTTACTGCCTTACCACACTCCTTTGAATTGCCTTATGCGGGATGAATTAAATGTAAGTCAATTGAAAAATATTATGGCCCAATTATAGGGAGCATTTAAATGATTAACCATATGTGATGACTGATTAACTTAGAACTTGGGGTCGATACAAAGAACGATTTTAATGGATCAACTCATGACTTAAACAACTAATAATCAGATACAGTAGGTCAACATGAAATTATTGTAGGGACTTCACTTCATTGTAATTAATATGGAAAATTTATCTCCTAAGGCTCTCACATTATGGAAATTTTATCTCCTAAGGCTCCAACGATGTCATCTTGCATACTCAGCTTCATATGCTAGGCCATCATTAAAATTTGAGCTCAAACTGCCCTTCATTAATGTTCGTACTTATAAAAAAGTCCTTATTTTATTTTATTTAATTCATTTTCAATTTGTAAAAAATAATTTTAAATAATCTCATATATTATTTTCAAATAAAATTATAATGTAAAATAAATAATGTACATTATAATTCCCAATTATAGGAAAAAAGATTCTCATAATTAAACAGTTTAAAAATAAAATTAAAAACTCAACTAATATACTGATAATGGGAATTATAATGTACATTCTTTTTGCATATACATATTGTTTTTGTTTAGTATTTTTTTTTTCAATTGAAACAATGCAAATAATACAAAAAGAAGGTAACAAAGGTTGCCAAAAGAGAAAAATATTACAACCAGGATAACAACTAGCAATAAAGTCACTTATAGCCACCAAAAACAACAAGAGATTGTATTAATCAAAATTTAAAAAATTATAGATTGTCTACTAATGCATGAATATTCATGAAACCCTAATTTTGAGCCTCACTAGAGGCCAAGAAAACCACCAAAACATCACTTAAAAACTAAATGAACCCAACACCAAGACAAACCGAATTTTGAGCCACCACCACTAGGAGCCACCAAACCACCACCAGGAGCCACTGATGATCATAGAAGCCAAACAAACCAGCACCATCCCACCATGAGCTCGAGGGAACAGGAAGCCATTGAGATGGGCAAAGTCATTGAATTCCAACACCCACTCCACACCCTCAATCTCCACCAGCTCAATAGATTTTTTCAAATACTCCACCCCAACCACAACCACCATCCAATGCCTTACCAATGCCATTTATTTTGGCTCCAATAGAAGCGGAAAAAATTGGACCACCGCACCAGGAGTTTTGAGCATTTCCAAGTCTTTCAGACATGGCACCCTAGAGCCAAGAATAGAGGCTAAAATAACCTCATCCATGCTGACCAAGAGATTAGGATTGAATAGCTTCCTCATCATTGCTCGAACCAGGTTTTTGGGGGTGCTCTGATCAAGCAAAGACTCTAGAAAATGAAAGACTATGTGGGAATTAACTTGAACCATTTCACTGTAGGCCACATGCTCTTGGCCCAAAAGCATTTTCACCGCAACCAACTTCAAGGGATCAAACTCCAAAAGAATCCGTTTGAGCCTTTGGTCCATGAGTTTTTTGAAACCTCCCCGACTCACACAACAATCTAGGAAAAATAGAGTGTCATGCCCAAAGGCGGATAGCTCGTCAACCGATTTAAACACTGCATACTTCATGTCCTTCTCCATTATTCTTTCTCACTCAAGCAAAGCCTCTGGATTGAAACTCTAACAAATGCAGAATGCGAAGATCACCACCTTCGCTGGATTAAAATGAATGCCACCCTTTCATGTAATTTATTTTAATGCCATCCTTTCATGACATTCATTTTAATGTGTACGTGCCACCCTTTGAGCTTCTAAAAAGTCTTGTTGAGACTACCAACTAGGAATGTCGTACCCCCTAGTATAAATGAGGGTGATGTTCGATGTGTTTTTGCTTAGTATTTAATTAATTATAAGGATTTGTATTATTTTTTATTTTATTTTCCATTTTAAACTTTAGAATTAGTAAGTATAATTTTTATTTATATTAGGTATTTAAACTATTTTAAAATTTTATAAAAACTCAACTAACATTATCTAAAAATAATTATAATTACTAAATGTTCAGTTTACTTGTTCAAAATTTTAAAATGGAAAAGAAAATAAAAAGAAGAAAAATCCTTATAATTAAATACCAAAAAAAAAGTACAATCCTTATAATTAAATACTTTAAAAAAGCAATATGTATATGCATAGAGTATTTTGTTAACCAAGTGGTTTGTAAATTTATACCAAGCGAGGAGTAAAACGATAGAATAGTCAATTTAGTAGAATAAAAAGTAATTTTGTTTAGTGCTTGGTAATTTAGGGCTCACAAAACAAATAATATTTACATGCCTGTAAGAAAGTAGAATAAAAATTACTTTAACCACACACAGGAATAAATTATATGCAATCCGTATAAGATATTATGCAGCGCGAGGTGGAATTTGCAGGTAAAGTATTATTATAATGTGATAAAATCAAGAAAAGGGTATCAATGGACCAAATAGTTTCAAGGGTTGGTAGTCTGATATCAACCATCAATTGGCAGTTTCATGTTTGTCTTCTTCAAATAGGATACGACTTCGACATAAAATATATAACACCATCCTGATAAATAGTGCCAAATTTTTCAAAAAATTGGAGAAAAATATATTAACCCTTAATTACCCCTCAACCCTAGTTAAAACCTAATCCCTCCTAACCCCTATACCCTCTACCCTATACATTGGACTAAAACCCTAATCCCTCAACCATATGTACCCTCAACCCTATACCCTCTACCAACTCCTACAATATCACCCTCTACCCTCAACCTTAAACCCTAATTCTTGAACCATATTATACCCTCTACCCTCAACCCTAATCTCTCAACCCTAGTTAAACCCTTAAACCCAATTACTAGACTCTCTACCTAATCCCTCAACCCTTAATTACCCTCAACCCTAGTTAAACCCTAATTTGGCCTCAACCCCTATACCCTCTACCCTATACATTGGAACCTCAACCCTAGTAATCCCTCAACCTGCATATATATAACCTCAACCTCTACCCTCAAACCCTCAAGCCTCAACCCTTAAATCCTCTTATACCCTCGTCCCTTTGATTCTACCTTATACATTAAACCCTCAATCCTCAATTCTCAACCCTCAATCCTAGTTAATCCCTCAACCCTCAACCCTTAAACCCTCAAGTACCCTCAACCCCTATACCCTCTACCCTCTACATTGGAACCTCAACATCCCTAATATTTGACCTTCAACCATATAATACCCTCAAACATCCTAGCTATACCCTACCTCTACCCTCAACCCTATATACGGACTTCACCCTAAACCCTAATCCTTGAACCATATACCCTCCTAGTACCCTCACCCTAATCCCTCAACCCTAGTTAAACCATTAAACCCAATTACCTCTCTACCCTAATCCCTCAACCCTCACCCTGCCCTCTACCCTCTACCCTCAACCCTCAACCCTAGTTAAACCCTAATCTGGCCTCAACCCCTATACCCTCTACCCTATACATTGGACCCTCAACCCTAGTAATCCATCAACCTACATATACCCTCAACCCTCTACCCTCAACCTTAAACCCTCTTATACCCTCTATGTCCCTCTAATCTACCCTATACATTAAATCCTCAACCCTCAATTCTCAACCCTCAGCCCTAGTTAATCCCTCAACCCTCAACCGTTAAACCCTCAAGTACTCTCAACCCCTATACCCTCTACCCTCTACATTGGAACCTCAACGTCCCTAATATTTGACCTATATTATACCCTCAAACATCCTAGCTATACACTAAACCCTCTACCCTCTACCCTTAAACCCTAAACCGAACTTAAACCTTCTACCCTCTACCCTCAACCGACCTATACCCTCAGCCCAATACCCTAAACCCTAAACTGTTAAACCCTCTACATCCCTCTACCCTCAACTGGCCAATATGTACCCTCTTATACCCTTGACCCTAATCCCTCAACCCTTAAACCCTTAAAACCAAGTAAATTACTCTCAACCCTTAATCCTATTAGAACTAAAAAATATCACATTTTTTAATAGCCTCCACCCACCTATCCTCCAAATTTCACAAAAAAACATCACATTTTAATTTTATGATCAACACAAATTGTTGAAATTTGTGTGACAAGATCCATTTTGTAGCTCACATTGCCAAATTGACACACCCATAAATGAGTTTGACACTCCATAATCTTTCCCCATTCCTAAATAAAAATTAGCACTATTGGCCTAACAATGCTTCATCGGGGGAGCCCCCATGATAGCCTTACCAATGGCCCGATGAAAGTAGTTCATAACCTAGTGTCGGTGTAACAATACCCTATCGAGCTGACTCCTAAGGCGTTCTCCCTAATAGACCAATAGAGTCAACAAAAGTAAGCACATCATTGAAACTCATGAACATCAGTGGAATGAATGTTTTCTTTCCCCCTATGGCCTGATATAATCACAAATTATCAATAATTAAAATATATCAGGGGAATTAATGTGTATCGGGGTAATATATTCTGACATCCCACTGATAGACCAAAGGAAAGTTATTCATCAGTGGAGAAGGTGGCTATTGGTGGAAGAAGGATTGTAGTCTCACTGATACGACGATAATGACTGTACTAACTGATGTGACATCTCAAGGAATCATCGAGATATTTAAAAATAAATGCTTCCCTCCAATGACAAGACTAAAATAGGTGGTGTATTTATGAGCCATAATTGAAGCACAAGTTGATCGCATAATTTTCGCACAATCTAGAAGATTTCGTTGAGGACAGAAGTAAAAATGAAAAGCTAGGAGTTCTTACATAGCATAAACCAGTGGAGGTGAGACCCAAGTAAGTACACCAATCCTAGCTGAGAAGGTGTATTTTTTCAAATGACTAAGAATTCAAACAATGGAGGAAAATGCAGCAAAACCCAAAGCTAAGAAACATAAAACTAAGAAGAGACTCTTCAATCAAGACCTGATAGATCAATGCCCTGGGTTAGGGCCAAGACCCAGGAGGAGTGCTTAAATGAATCCTTCAATGGATAGATTATTAGATAAACATAAGGGCTTGAGAGATATTTGGACACCACGACGCGAGTATGAACTCTTCATGTATCATCATTACAGAAAACAATTTAGGTTTTAGCCAGTCTGCAACCTGTGGAGGTTGAAATTGGGAAAACTCATGGTTCCCAACATGTTCATAAATGTAGAACTAATTAAAGCTATGGCTAGCAGATACGACCCCAAGAGGAGAACTATTCAATCACATAATGGGGTTGGCGTGCTTGTTATTTCTGAGGATTTAATTTCTAATGTGTTTCAGTTGGAGTGTCCTATGAAATTTCTATTCACAGTCAAAGACCTCTTGATAGAGTATCACAATATGGATACTAGCTACAAATGATGGAAACTACCCTTGCATAGGCCCAAGAATGAAGGAGGCCAACTCAGGAGGTTTTCAAGTAATGAAAACCCTCCTTTTCATGAGGACTTGTTTGAAGAATATTTTTGATACACTTATTATTTAGCTAGTCAGGTCTTGGGGGTAGAGGTCCCACCTTTCATGTCTATTTCCCCAATGGTCTTAACTGCAGACATACAAAGCACTGATGCCAGATCATTCAATTATGCTAGATACTTGGCCAATGCCTTGAACTAGGAGCTTGAAAAGACTAAAAAAAATAGTGAATATATTCATTTCAAACATTATTCTCTTTTCATGCATTTGATCATGCACGAGGGACATGTTAGAAGGGTTTAGAGTGAAGAATTAAGAGTAAGAGATACAAATGAAAATGGAAACCTCAAACCTGTCTAGATGTGGACTTCATTGTGGGATAGTCGATTTGGTAGATCTCATTATCTTTATTTTGAGGATTTTTTTGTGAAACCATTGATGAAGTTGTTGGGATATCCGCGTGATTATAACTTATCCCCATAAGTAAAAAAGTTTCTAAGACCAAAATAAAATGACCCAAGGAATAAGGTGAATCATAACTAGGGAGACTGGTATGCTTTTCTTGACTGCACAATGATAAGGTTTTATGGGTTTGAAGGAACTCCACACTTGTTGCCATGAGTAGTTCCTGATAGAAATTCCTACTTAGAAATTGTGAGGCAATTAGAAAAATTTGATGCCAAAAACCTCACAGGACACAACAAACAATCAATTATTCCCAACACTTTATGTTTTGGAGACTTTACAGTGGTTGCAAATGAGGGATATAAGGAAATTGATGCTAAATTAGCACAGTATAACCTCCCTCTAGGAAATAAAAGGGAAAAATTTGATGCAAAAGGCTTTATTCATAAAGCAAGGCTATCATAGGGGTTATTAGGATATGAGCATGTGTTCTTAGATGAAGATGTGATCAAAAACCATGATGAAGCCTCTACCACTGCCAAAATGACTGCATATAATAGGGTTATGCTCGCAGAGGAATGGAAAAGAAGAAATGTCCCATCTTATTTGAGGGAATTTTTTGAAATATAGGATCCTCTATCAAGGATTGGGAAAATCGTTTCTCATGTGAATGAATTGGTAAAGGATGTGCCTTCTTTTGTCTTTGATGCCACTCATGCAACCTTTTTAGGAGTGCAGGTTGAAGATATAGGGCCCTTAGATTATATTCCTTCAAACCCAACTCTTGAGGTGAGTTTTTTTTGTAGATACTGATATAAGTGAAGATGAGGAGAGTGATGAGGAAGATGGGTAAGTACAAAAAATAAGTGCTCCTATAATTGCATAGTATGAGCCTCCTCAAGAACACAATGTTGTAATATTTGAAACATTAGATGAATTATCTGATGATGTTAGGGTCAAGGCTAGACATGAGTTCATTTCTGATGAATCTTTTGTTAAGTCTTCTGAGTTTACATGATTTTTTTATGAATATAAAGGCAAGAAAATGAGACAAAAGATAAAGGATGCCACTCTTGATTTAGAGGCTATTGCTTTGGAAGAATTGAAAAAAGAAATAGACAAAGAGATGGAATCCATCACTCCTAGAGAGGGAGAGAGTTACTTCAAGAAGCTGGAGGATTACTTTTTCCTAGGTGGGATATAAGCTCTGCAATTGTCTTTGATAGTTTCAGAAAGAGAGGGGACAAAACAATGAACTTAACAGAGGAATCAAGTGATAAGATGTATTCATGATCTAGATACAATCTAGATGAGGCCACCTTGCTTATTTGGTCACTGTACCCCCATGACAAAAGACCAGTTGTGATTGATAATCCAAACCAAATTTTTAGACATCTCTTGGTCCAAAGAGTAGGGGATACCAATCCCATGGAAACAAAAAAAATTGAATGTCAATGTGGCGAAATTCACCAAAGCACAGATTGATAAGCTGATTAAAGAAAATGACAGGTTGAAGAAGGAATTAGCACATCAAAGAGAAAGATAATATTCCTCTTCTACACTAGAGTTTTATTCCCCATGGCTTGAAAAGGATAAGAGAGTATTGGATGCAATGGCTGATATAATTTATTGGAAAAATTGCCACTTGAAATTGTGATAGGGTGAATTTACTTGCTAGAATACGGACAACAAACAAGAGAGTGAAAAATAACAACAAAAGACACCCTACACCTCAAGATTAGCCTAGTTGGATTCAATACAAAATAAAATGGAACTTTTTACCTTATCTCGAATTAATCCTTTGGTTGGCCCTTCGATCTTTGGTGTTGTATGCTCCTTGGATGACAAGAGATGCAAGCTATAAGATGGATGAAAAATGGATGAAAGTGGATGCAAGTATGAAAAATGGCTAAGTATGGCTCAAGGAAATTTTTTGCAAGAGTTTGGCTACTATCAAATGATCTCCCCTAAAATGAGAGAAAAGAGGGGGGATTTATAAAGAATTGGAAATTTTCTAGGGAAATGGATGGCTGAGATTGAGCCACCAAGATAAAGCTGTAAAACTAAGGTGAGTTGAGAAATCACAAGCCCTCACATCTTGACATGTGGCATGTGAAGTGGCTTGTAAGAGATGATGTATACATGAGGTGGAAGGATAGGGTACATGACATGGAGGTACTACATAGTACCTTGGGATTGGACAAGATCTCCTCATAAAAGAGGTCCTTGTCCCCATGTGGGTGAGAGGACATGTGAGGAATTAAAAATTACTCAAATATCCACATGGGGATGAGAAAAGGAATTTAAAATTCCTTGGAATGCATAGGGGGATTAAATGTGAATTAAAAATTCACATGGGGAATGGAGTGCCTTCTCCAAAAAGAAAAAAATATTTAATAGGGTTGACTTAGGACACATGACATGGAGATTAGGTTGACCTAATTAAGTGGTTAAGGTTGTGCAAATACTTGATTAGACAAATTAATGAAAGATTAGAGGCAAGTGGGAGATTATGGAGGATGTGACATGTGACTTGATGTGACAATTCAAAGATCACATGGGGAAAAGAAAAAGAAATTTTATATTCCTTGGAAGGATAAAAGGAATTAAAA
>VDFB02090847.1:0-39579 GCA_007258455.2 Sequoia sempervirens
ACAACCATTACCAAACTCTGTAGAATCAATTGAACAATTGTATGCAATGTTTACAAAGAAAAGAGCATGCCTACACTACATAGAATAGAGACACATGTCAATTGATAAAGTACTAGTGTTCTTAAAAGCTTTAGGATTAAGAATTGTATTTGGGGATGGAAAATGGTATTTGAGACACTCTATTAGATCTTCAAATAAAACTATGATAAAATGATTATTATTAGATACTTTGTGGATTTCAAATTCACTTATTCCATAGATATCAAAATTTACTTCTATATTGAATCCTTTTATTTAATAAGCTTTAATTGTCTAATCAGATTTATCTAAAACTTACTTATCCTGAGATATATGCAATTAAAACATGTTTAAAAAATCTGAAACTAGAGAGAAAAATTGAATAATATTAAAAGACTGTTACTTATATATACTAGAGATACAAACAAATACAACTGAACTTTGAAAAAATTGTTATTGCTACATACCAAAAAAACATTAGTGGACACATTTTCAGTTTTCTCGGGATAAAATGTCTTCGAATTGAGACGAAATCATGTTCAAGGCTCCAATTTCTAAATTTAAAATTGGATCCCAGATCAGAGTAATTTAGGTAAGGGATATGCAAACTAATAATTTATTGAAATGTTGTTGCCTATAAGCCATGGCAAAGTCGATGCCTTCATTGTATCCTGACAGACTTCACATATATTTCTCTTCTGCAGGGATGTGTAAAGTAGAGAGTCCTTGAACGGGGCAAACTACTCCGCACCCACCTCATTCTCACAGAATTTATACACCATCTCTACATACATACCAAAATTATTATCATGTATGCCAAGCATGCCAATCTTAAGTATGCACAGAAAATGTTTGACAAAATCTCTTACCTAAACGCACTTTCATGCACTGCAATTATATCAAGATATGCACACGGTGGATGTTTGAATCAAGCGCTGCAGCTCTTCCATCAGACGCCGAAACAAAATGTGGTTGAATTGACTGCATTGCTTTCAGGATATGTTTAGAATGGGTTACACAATGAATCTTTGAATCTTTTTAGATAAATGCAGCCTACAGTTGTGACGCAAATTTGATCACTTTGGCCAGTTTTCTCTCTGCATATATTAGCTTGGAAGCACTGGAATATGGCAAGGAAATTAATGGACAAATAATTAGAAGCGGATATCAATTCGACATCTTTGTTGAAAATGGGTTTACGGAAATATCTGGCAAATGGGGTAGCATCAAGGAAGCAAGCGAAATGTTTGACAAAATACTTACCCCAAATGTGATCTCTTTAAGTGTTAGGATTGCCATTGTCAACACTCGGATCGGAACAATGAGCGATTGTCATAACATAGTGAAGACTAAGTTACCATGAGCTACAGGCTTTACTGATTGAAACAAACATATGACATTGAAATAATCAATTAAGTTTGAGTGTAGATGTCGGGTCCATTTACTTGACTTAAACCACAAACATGTGACATTAAATGTCTGAGGCGGGGCTACCCAATTCTTAATTGAGCGGTGAACTTCAGGAGTGCCTTAGACATATATTTGAAGGCTTCAGGTCAGTGCATTAATGATGACAAATCATCCATTTATTTCTTTAATACCCCTCGACTTATTCAAAGAAGGATTGCTAGGATCCTTAGATTTCATATTGGTTCTCTTCCCTTGATGTACCTTGGGATCCCTTTGGCTTTGGGATCTCAACGTAGAGATTACTGGCAGGGAATTTTGGAAAAATTCTGGAGTAAGGTTAGTCATTGGACTTTCAGATGGTTATTTGCTGCTGGGAGAGTGGTTCTCCTAAAGACTATGGTGCAATCTCTCCTCATTTACAGGTGTTGTGTGCAGGTTCCCCCTTCCACCTTTGTGAGGGAGTTTGAAGCATGCTGGGGGTCTTGGTCTTAGGTCTATGGCTCTTGTTGTCACGGCCTTGGCGGCCAAGTTATACTGGAGATGGTGCAACAATCAGGATCATGACTGGGCCAGGATTCTTGCTCACAAGTATCTTCCTGGTGCTGATAGCCTTGATGTGTCGCGTCTTGCTTTGTTGGGTAAAGGTTCTTGTATTTGGGATACCCTTAAGAAGGGCGCTCAGTTGATTAAGGAGGGTCTCTTTTGGATTTGTAATAGAGGCTCTGATGTGCTATTTTGGCAGGACTCTTGGGATGGCCACCCTCCCATTCTTTCTAGTTTCCCTCAGCTTTGGCCTTTGTGCCATACTTTTTCTGAGGCGGGTTGGACTAAGGTGGAGCATTTTAAAACTGTCAAGCGAATTGGTCAGGCGATGGTGGCTTGTTGGAAGGACCCGCAGGAGTGGCCCATGGGTGGTTCAGAGGAGGATCGTGCTATTCTTATTAGAGTTTTGGAGGGCAGGCTCTGTAGCTCCCTTAACGAAAGGGATGTTTTGGCTTGGAGTCCAAGCCCAAAAGGAAAATTTTCAGTTGCTCAAGGCTATGCTATGCTTGACAAGAATTTACATGGTCCCACTGAGGTGCACTGGTGGAAGAAGGTTTGGGACAACTTTTCTTGGCCCAAATGTAATTTCTTCTTATGGTTGGTTGCTCAGAAGAAGTGCCTCACTTGGGATAATCTACGCAAGCGCGGCTTTCAGGGACCGTCTATCTGCTTCCTTTGTTCGCACAGTGAGGAATGTACCTCTCACTTGTTCTTCCTTTGCCCTTTTTCTAAAGAGATATGGCATAGATGGTGGGAGGCTTGGCGTCATGGCTGTATTCATGCTACCTCCCTAATTGAATTTTGGGAATGTCTTGGCAGGTCTCCTGCTAAGACTTCTTTCTTGCAGGTGGCTTGGTCTATTGGGCCTGTTTTGATTCTTTGGAACCTTTGGCTGGAGAGGAACCGTAGAGTTTTTTGTGGTTCTAAAGTGGGAAGTTTGCAATTATGGAAGAAGATAATTAGTAGGCTTCAGGAGACTATTTCAGCTAAGTGCGATATGACTGATAATATTGATCAGGGTGATCTTGCTGTTGTGCGAAACTTGAACCTGGGAGATAATACAAGGGGAAACAGTGCTGGGAGAAGACCCCGTCATGCTAGGCAACGGGTCTGTCGAGAAGGGAGGTGGTCACCTCCCCCTGAGGGGGTCCTTAAGATTAATACTGATGGTTCGTCCCGTGGAAACCCTGGTCATGCTGGGGTCGGGGGTATTGGCAGAGGTAATGATGGTGGTGCGATTTTTTTCTTTTCTATTTACAAGGGTCAACACTCTAATAATCTGATGGAGGCCCTTGCTATTAAGATTTCCATTGAGCGTGGTTGCTCTTTAGGTTGGAGGAGGATCATTTGTGAGTCTGATTCTCAGATTGTGGTGGATATGCTAAACAACCAGAGGTTGGATGATGTTAGTTGGCAGTTAGCCTCTGTTGTCAGACAGATTTTGAGTCTTTGCAGTCCCTTGGTTTATGTCTCCTTTTGTCACATCCCTAGAGAATGGAACAGAGTGGCTGATTGTCTGGCGAAGTGGGCCTCTGAGAATGTGGATGGCTGGGATATTAGTGGAAGGGAGGAGTTACCTTCCGATTATCATGAGACCTTAGAGAGGTTATTAGTGGAAGATAGGAATATGTAATGGGGTGGTTGGTTTTTCTGGTGGTGGTCTTGGTTGGTGGGCCTCTGGCCTTTGCTTTGTACTTTGGTTTTGATTGAATAAAATTTTTACCCCTTCCTTTTAAAAAAAAAAAAAATTGTGGTGGGTGAGTTTCAAATTTGAATTTTTTGTGGGAAACAATTTGTCATTTCATTTTGTAGTGACCACCTATGCCTGAGTTTTGTAGAGGATATGCTGTGAAAGCATATGCAAATTCGTAGGGAAAATGACACTGGAAATTGCCTCTTATAAAATCATTACAATGTGTATATTGAATGCATTGAATTGTTGTGATTAACTTTCACATTTGTATTTTCCTACCAAACAATGGTGTGTTCAATGAAAAAATGCTTATTCCAATTATCATTTCACCTATTTCAAGTTACGTTTGTATGCAGGAATTCCCCATCAAAATATCACGTGGGTTCGTTACGAGGTGGTCCCTTTGCCATCAAGCTCATCACATTAAAATGTTTTCCATGTGCCCCATATTCCTTCATCAAACCATGCATATGAGTTAACCACGTACCCCTTAAGCCTTCATGAAACCATGCATACCTGTTAACTTAACCGTGGGTTACTAGGCAGCTTTAAGCCCTAAAGTCTTCATCTCCCGCGGTTTCCTTCCTCATTTACACCATTATTATCCATATAAGATTATACATATATATATATATATATGTATATATATATACATATATATATATGTATATATATATATATACAAATATATATACATATGTATATATATATATACACACATATAAATATATATCAACTTACATATGTACAATCTTATATAGATATATACCACCCATAAGATTACATATGTTAAGGTCCATGTCATTTGGATCAAGATTTCCATGATCCAAAATGTTGATGAAGAAAAATTGCACAGTTTTATCCAGAAATCTTGATTAGTAATGTCATGGACTGTGGAAACAAAATGTTATTAAGAGGCGGAGACATTTTCTGCAGCTCCATATAAGATAAATGAAAAAATCTTTGAAGATTAAGTAGCTTATTATATACCCAATAAATTTCATGATGATAATTGGTGAAAATTATGTCAATGTTCTGTTTAAATCACATTACATTTGATTAGTTCATAGAATAATGTCAAAAAAAGGCATAGCAGTCAAAAAGTCAATGGCATAGACAAAATAAGACAGAATAATTCATGACAGAATAAGACAGTCAAACCCTTCATGCCATACACAGAAATGATTTTTAAAGATTCCAAATTGCAATCAAATGCCATCGAACCCAACAAAAATCCACCATTGAACAAACAATCTTGCAGGTGAGAGAGGTGGATCAAATTTGTATTGGTCACATGTAAACTCTACACGGCTTGATATGAGGAAACAGTACATGGCATGACTATATATATATATGTATGTATGTATGTATGTATGTATGTATGTATGTATGTATGTATGTATGTATGTCTACAGTCTGATAAGAATATCACAGAATAAGACAGAATAATTCACGAGGGATCATTTTTCTACCAGTCGGCAGTCATAGAAATGATTACAGTCAAAACCTTCATGCCATACACAAAAATGATTTTTAAAGATGCCAAAATGCAATCAAACACCAGATTCTTACCAGATTTATATATATATCTATACAATCTGGTATGATGAAACCCTACACATTCATATCAGATTATATATATATATATAATCTACTATGATGATACCGTACACATTCTTATCAGATTATATATATATATACAATCTACTTTGATGAAACCCTACACATTCTTATCAGATTATATATATATATTTATATATATATACAATCTGCTATGATGAAACCCTAGCCATTATTAAAGACGGATTTAGAATATAACTGTGATATGATTAAAAAATGGTTGATGCTGATGTTATTATATTTGATGTATGGTATAATGCTGCTATTATAATCTTTGATTTATGATGAATGCAGGTGAAAAAAATGTAACTACGATATGATTAAATAATGGATAATGCTAAGTTGAACAGCTGACTGAAAGCAAAATTATTGGTATGCTTGAAAATAATGTAAACACTGAGTACATAAATATAAATATAATGTAACTACGATATGATTAAATAATGCTAAGTTGAATAGCTGAGTGAAAGCAAAATTATTTGTATGCCTGAAATTAATGTAAACATTGAGTACATAAATATAAAAGATTATATTGAACAATGAAACAGACAACATAAATGTAAACATTAAGCCTATTAATAATGTAAACACTGAATATATTGAATAAATAAAATATTATGCCTGATAAATATAAAAGAGTATTGAATAATGAAACAAACAACAAAAATGTAGAATAGTATGGCTGAAAAAAATGTAACCAGTGAGTACTTAAATAGAAAAGATTAACCATGATTCTAGATTAACCATGAATATTGAAACAGACAACATAAATGTAAAACAAAGAGGCTGAAAATAATGTAAACACTGAGTACATAAATATAAAAGAGAATATTGAATAATGAAACAGACAACATAAATGTAAATCCAGTATACTGATAAATAAAAACATGAATTTACTTATTTTGGGTGTACCGACCTGAATAAGCTCCCTTTTAAGAGGAATGTGCAGAAGTTGCCTTAGTAAGCTCTGAAGTCTGTAGAGGATATTCAGTGAAAGCAGGGGAGAATTCGTAATGAAAATGACCGTGGAAATTCCCTCTTAAAACTTCATTCGAATTGGTAAATTGAATGCATTGAATTGTGGTGGGTGAGTTTCAAATTTGAATTTTTTGTGGGAAACAATCTGTCATTTCATTTTGCAGTGGCCATCTATGCCTGAGTTTTGTCGTGGCCTTTAGGAAATCAATTTTATATTTGGTTTAATTGTAAAAATAGGTGGCTCTATTAAATTCAGTCAGATATATGAATTATACTATGTTTTTTGGTATATTAGGGAGCCTTACACCATTAACTGTTTATGCAGGTACCAAAAGTTGATGGAGTTAATGCATGAAGATGTCAAGGGATCTGTGGGTGATTGTGCAACTGATAGCTTATAAAGCTGTTCATTGATTTGTATTATGTCAGAATGTGGACCATTAACTGTTTATAATGTTTTAAATTATGTGACATTGTGCACCATTAAATGTTTATGTATACATGTAAATACAATGCACTAGAAGCTTTAAGCCACTTGCATGGAGTGGTTATTGTAAACATCAGTGTACCTTTTTTAATTCATAAATGACTTTATTTTGTGCAAGTTTACTTGTGTTGAAAACATAATTGTACCAATATATGTTTAAATTTTTTTTTGTTGGTTGGTTACAGAGTAAGTAGTGAACATATACTGGTGTAATGTCTAATTTTTTATTGGCATAACTACAATATTTTAATGACTAAAATGTAAACGTTTATTGGGGGGACAGGTGAACGAGGAGTAAACGACAATTAGATCATGAACGGAAATCGGGGGTTTTCCCCTATTTTATAACAAAAATTCATTAAAAAAAGAGCCATATGACAATTAAAATTTAAGGCCGAGGATCGGCATTCCTAAATGGGATAATGATATTGTTTCCACCCAAATTCAATTATTTTCTGATCAGGCGGACCATTTTGTCCCTTTCCCCACATCCCCATTTCAAAAAACAAACAAAAAATCTAATGCATATAACCAAAATAAAACCATACAATTTCCCTTGACAAACCACATCACAACTCAATCTAGAAAATTTGTAACTAAATGAAAAGAGAACGAGACATAATTTAAAAGGTAAACACAGAAGAATATTCATAATAAACCACAACTCAATCAAGAAATTTTAAAGATGCTCAATACAAAAAAGCATTCTTGACAATAAAACATTAAATTTTTATTCCAGAAGTCATAGCTACTAAAGAAGGCTTAACAAGTAAAAATATGATCAAATCCTACCTAAAAACATACCAAACGCTCTAACAATTTTAATTTCAACACATATACCTATAGAGAATCAAATGATAGGAATTATCCATAGTTTCAACTTCTTGCTTAAAAGAGACCTAGTGTCTAATAACAAAATTGAACGCAAACCCTAAAGACTTCAATCTCTCAAAATTGAACAAATTTGGGCCAAATTCATTTGGATCTGTTCTTGCAGCAATGCAAGATGCTTAATTACAGCTTCTGTTTCAATGATTTTTTGCTGCCGCCACCTCTCCTTAAGTATTTCCCCATCCGATTTACTGAGTTGTGGCAACCTGCTTCCTATGCTTAAATAGCGAGAATCATGCATTGCGCTCTTGTCCCTCGCCATTTTCATGGAGTCTTGATGTGTCTGATTATCCCTGTTCATCTCATTTTTGTACTCCTCTATCATATCGTTGTTCTCTTTAGCAATCTGTTGTTTCTCTTCACTTACGATTTTTCTGAGAGCATCATTCACCATATCCATGGCGTAATCCTTCACATGGTTAAATAGTAAATGACTATCAACTGCTAAGACTCAAATGAAACATTCCTGCAAGTAATGTCTAATTTTAACAAGAGTAAAAACAAAGAGTTTTTAACATGATAATTAACCAAATATGTTATTTTAAGAAACCGTTACCTCGGTTGCAATAGGTGACTGGTCTGTATTAACTTCATCTGTCTTCTTCTCATCGCTACTCTTCTCTTCCCTTTCATCGCGAGCCACATTCTCCATCATCTCCCTTTGATTGGAGGCACATTTTTTTCCTCTATCTGTGGAAGCTGCATCTTTTGTTTTTTAGGAACATTTTTCTTCTTTGGAAGGTACATCTTTTGTTTTTGGCTGCGTATCAGGCACAACCTTCTGTTTCTTGCTCTTCTCACTTTCTCTTTTTTTTTTGTCCTTTCCTTTCAGTGCCTTCTCTTCTCTCTGATAGTTTTTGGATGTAGAGTTAGTATTGTTAGATGGTTCACAGATTTTCTCTTTTCCTGATGAATTAGATGGCGGTGACATTTGTTGATAGATGAAAGGAGGGCTTAACATGACCACTCCATATATAAGTGTTAACTTGGAAAAATCCATGCTGTAAAAAGAAAAAAAGAGAAATGATCAATAGACAAATAATTTTTTTAATTAGACTCTCTGAAAAGAAGCGGAAAAAATAAAAGAGCAATTTAGTAATTGCCTCAAAATGTAGTTAAACCTTGTTCGGCCAAAAGAAAGGTCCAAATGGTGGAGGAGGATGACTTGTCTCCACAACGGAATTTCTCCAATGGCAAGTGATGTAGGGAAAATGGCAATGAGCAGCAGGCTTCACTGCGAAGATTAAAAAGGAGTTTGGTAAAAAAATTTAGAAGTGCTTGTGCAACTTTATTGCATAATCAATTTCTTTACTCAATATCTGACAATGAAAGTTAGATTTGGGTAAAAATATCTGTTTTGGAATGGTAAGTTGATATGTTAGTACCATTCTAATGGCAAATGGCAGGCTGTATCTTAAATGAGCTTTCAATACCAATACTAATTTGATCATGCGAGTACTTTTCCCACTGCCTAATATTTACCTCCTCTTTTCCCAATGTCCAACTAAGAAAATCTGCATCGACCAATTCTGTATTTTTTGCTTCTTCCATTTATATTATTATTTATGGAAGGCAAGAAAGGTTTTAAAAAGATATAAAAATCAATTTCAGCAAACAAAAACAATTAAGGTCAGATAGTCTTTAAGGTAAGATAGTTAATAATATCCGTAAGTTTCAAGGAAATATTTAAGGTTGGTCTTGACCAAAAGAATAAATAAATTTTAAAATAATTGAAGGAAAAACTGATATGCGATGAGCCTTGTCTAGATGTTTAAGAGAAATTTAAGGTTAAATTTTTGAAATGTCGTCTTTTTATGAAAGGAACCTAGTAGTGTAATTTTTAGCTTCTAAAATATTGGTTTTGTATGAAATGAAGGTTTTGAAACAAATTGAAATTGAATTAAGATTTTGTAAGTGTGTTTATGTCTCAAAACATTCAAGGATGATAGTTTTAGTTTTCAAAATATTGATCTTTATTCAAGATAAGGTTGTTGTCCATAATTTTCCAGTGAACAATTAGATAATGACATCAATTAGCAGTTCAATAATATAGTTGTTTAGAAAAGTATTATGATTGGAGTCAAGAGGTATAGTAACATCAACAAGCATTTCAATGTTAGAGTTTTTTAGAAAAGTGTTCTAATTGAAGTATAATGAGTCAAAGGTATTAGTAAGAAATTGAATCTTGTAGCGTGTTAAAAAATGTGATCTTACCCTGAAGTTAAAAGGATGTAAAGTAAATGGAAAATATACTTTTTTATCTTTTGGTATAGCACTTTTAACATTAGAGGCCCAAGTATTGTCTGAAAAACAAGTTGATTTTAGAAAAAATTAAAAAAGAAAAAAGAAAAAATAGATTTAAACATGGGAGCCCTAGTCAACATAACCAACCATACAAGTTTTTTAGATCATAAAAATAATTATCAATTTGACATATCATCTATAATATGTGATTTATAATAGGGTGGTATTTGAATGTAACCTCTTTGTTCAAGCAAGATAAGTGTTGCTATATAATAGCATTACTAAAATTTGCAGGGCCTTTAGTTTGAGAAAAATATGACATTAACCTTATTGAGAAAATATGAGCATGTGATACATGAGTTTTTTTTTTTTAGTGATAGTGATACAGAGTGTTGCTCTAATATTATTGCTTATATTAACAAAGGTGGGTGGTTGTTAATATTGGAGTCTTACACGAGTGTTGCCCTAATATTAGTTTTTAATATAACAAACTTTTAATTGTCTTACAAAATTTGGCAATAATTTTATGAAGAAAATTATGAGTATACAAAAGGAGGTATGTGATAAGGAAGGTGATTGGTTATTGATATTGAAGTCTTACATAATGTATCATTTTTATTTAATTTTATAAAATTTAATGAGTTGCAAATATAACCAACCTAAATGTCAAGTTAATAGAGGATCATTTGTTTCAAGGATAGAGATCAATATTTTTATTTTGTTATTGTGTACAATAACTTTTCAATCCATTATCAACTTTCTAGTGTTAGACATTCTTAATTAAGGTTTTCATTAAGTTTATTATAGATAAAAACTTAAGAATGTTAAGAATGAACTACCTTTAGAGGTTGCAAGTCATAATTTTAATTGCAAACCATGATTTTGATATTTAGATGTAAGTTTTAAAAACAAAATTGCATAGATATTAACAAGATTGAGTTTTTATACTATTTCAATTATTTAATGTGAAAATTGTTTTTGGATTTTAATTTTATCAACATTCAACATCAAACCAAACTTCTTGTCATTTTATTAATAGTACTTAATTGTGTTTTCTAAGAACTTTGAAAGTTACTAAGAAAAAAAGACAATAGTGTGAAAGATCTATATAGTTGTGAAGAATGGGGCTTTTATCTTTGGGGTTATTCAACTAATATTTGAATTAATCATTGCATATTTAAAATGGATATGGACAACTAGAATGTTGCAAATGAAGTTATCTTAAATATGTGGTTACATATTTATGGCACCTAGTAAGACCTTATGATTAAAATTTGACCAAATCTTGGATTTTAAACATTCATATTTATATATAATTTTTGATGAGGGTGACCAAGGACATTACCCAACCCTAACTTATTCATGTCACCTATCCAAGGATGGGTGCTTAAGCATTTCAATTTTCCTATAAATTCAACTATATTATAATATTGTCTTATTAGTAAGTGATTTTATTGACCCTAGTAGGTTATCTTAACATGAAGTGAGATTTAAACCTTGGCCACTCACTTTTGAAAGCATCCTATTACCATTACATCACAACACAATAAACCAAATTTTTTTAATATTATAAATTCATGATGATAATAGTTTATTTATAATTTAAACCATATTCATATTGTTAACAAATATCTATATTGATATTTTTTATCGGTAAGAGGGGATGGAAAAGGCTATCTAGCCCCAAAAATGGCATGGTAAGGGGGCTGGCATCCATGATATAAACGCATGGTAGAACTGGGAACTATCAGCCAGGTTTTGATTTTAATGCCCATTCGTAGCCTGCTGCTAGGGGAAACCAAGTGGGCCCAGTTCATCCCCCATCATCAAGTATTAATGGGGAAATTTAATCGTCAACTAGGGTAAACGTACCAGTAGCCGTTAGGGCTAACTTCACGCTTTCATGTAGAGTGCAAAATAGGCCTGATTTCAATTTTTTTTTGTGGGCTTCTTCGTAATCAAGTTAGGACCTTAAAAAGAAAATTTTAGCTTCTGGGTATTTCAAACACGTCTTGTGGAAGTCGTAAAGCGAAAGGTGGTCAAAAAGGGGTTTTTTTTACCTCCGTCCCCTACATCTTCACTATTTCGCCTATACCCATTCATTACAAATCCAAAAAAAATTTAAAAAATTTCCTAAATTACTAATTATCATTTCACCTATTTCAAGTCACGTTTGTATGGGGGCCCCATCAAAATATCACGTGGGTCCGTTAGGAGGTGTTCCCTTTACCATCAACCTCATCACATTAAAATGTTCTCCACGTGCCCCATATTCCTTCATCAAACCATGCATATGAGTTCACCACATACCCCTTAAGCCTTCATCAAACCACGCGTACGTGTTAACTTAACCGTGGGTTGCTGGGTAGCTTTAAGACCTAAAATCTTCATCTCCCGCGGTTTCCTTCCAGAATGTTCCTTGCCGCGACCACGGTTCGTCTCTCCCGCCACTGACTTTGGCTCAGTGACCACAACGACGACCTTCGGCTGCAAGTAACGTCTCCACCTCTCTTCACCTGCAAGATTGCTTGTTTAACAGTGGATTTTTTTTGGGTTCTATGGTGTTTGAGTGCATTTTGGCGTCTTTTAAAATCATTTATGTGTATGGCATGAATGGTTTGAATGTAATCATTTTTATTTACATGTGACTGCTGACTGGTAGAAAAATGAACCCTCGTAAATTATTCTATCTATGTCATCGACTTTTTGATTGCTCTGCCTTTTTTTGACATTATTCTATGAAGTAATCACATGTAATGTGATTTAAACAGGACATTGACAAAAGTTTGACCAAGTATCATCATGAAATTTACTGGGTATATAATAAGATACTTAATCTTCAAGGATTTTTTCATTTTATCTTATATGGAGCTGCATAAAACGTCTTCACCTCTCTTCACCTGCAAGATTGCTTGTTTAACAGTGGAATTTTGTTGGGTTCGACGGTGTTTGAGTGCATTTTGGTGTTTTTAAAACTCATTTCTCTGTATGACAATAATGGTTTGACTGTAATCATTTCTATTTACATGTGACTAGCGAATGGTAGACAAGTGAGCCCTCGTGAATTATTATATGAAATTTAAAAATTTAATCAAAACCTAGGTGAGTGCTACCAATTAATTTATATGGAGCTACAGAAAACGTCTCCACCTCTCTTCACTTGCAAGATTGCTTTTTCAACAGTGGTTTTTCTAGATGTCGTCAATGTTTGAGCACTATGATTTCTATTAACATTATTCTAAAATCCCCTCTCGCCAGTCTGGAAGCTCTCGACCTTCCTCAGACTGCTCGGTTGTCCCTTCTCCAAACCGTTTACCTTCCCAAACTTTGCATAGGTCTCCATGTCAATGTCTCCTTTTGACCCTTTCATTAATTGCATTGTTTTTCCCATCCTTCCTCGATCCCACTGTATAAGTGATAATGATGATAAATCATTACGCCTCATGGCTTGAGGTTTTGATTTGAGGCCTGCTAATACCATTCCATAAAATCATGAGTCACAAGCCCCATCATCCACAATATGAACCACTTCAAATGATGATTCTCCTTTGGTAGCACTCACTTGGGTTTTGATTAAATCTGGTCTAATTTGGTTGATTGGTAGACATCATATTACTTGTTTCTCACTTACACAGTTACACTGCAACATCAGAATAGTCCACTTTATCGAAATATTTGTTTCTAATTTCATTTTGGATGGACCAGCAATGACTCTGAGATCTATACAGAACAGTCCACAGTTTCCCAGAAATTTGTATCTTAAATTATTGGTAAATATTTGAGAGAAAATTAAATAAAATATTGGACCAAACTCATGCTGCCACTTGGCAATAGTTTAATAGGTTAAGCAGTGCACCAAGCTTTCAGATTTAGCCTTAATCAATGCTAATTAATGTAATCTAGGTATACCTCCTTTGAGTAATCCACCAGATGAGAGGAGGGAAATAAATAATGTTAACATACCATTGTTTTCTAATGAAGTGGAGCATGTTAAAATTTCAAAAGATCTTTTTCTTCATCAAGTGAACCAGATAATTTTCATTGAAACTGCTTTAGTTTTTCTAGACCACTACATTGTTATCTAATAAAGAAGCTTCCATAAAAACAGATCTCTTCCTTACATAGACGAAACTAGCAATGTAGACTATGAGGACTCTATAACAAATGAATTTTCTCAGAAATTTCCACAATTATAAATCCAGAATTCTGATGGTTGCATGTTGAACTCTAAAACTTGTGTAATTTTTTAATTTGGTTTTACTGTGAAAAGTCTAGTAAACTATTATATGTTACTTTTCAATAGTTTCACATAATATATATTTTATGGTCAAAATACTTCCCTACTGCCACTGTAGTTACAACTCTTGGCATAATTACTCAAACAAGGGCACCCTCAAAATTTATTCACATGAAACCAAATTAAAATGTATTACATGGAGAAACAATTAAACAACGATATAAGGAAAAAGTAACTCATTTCATCTCACCAGACTAAGCAAATGGACCGACCAGATGAAATTAAGCAAATAATGTCCAAGTTGAAATGGCTGCCACTATGTATACAGTAGAGTACTTAACCCTTTAACTCTTCCCAAAAATCTTTAACCAACTCACTAGTCATCTAATCCACTAAATGGTTTAATTTATGCATATAATTGTAGTCATAACCATGTATATGAAATCTAAATCATATAATAAAAACAATTTGGAGAATTGAATTCTAAAATATGTATAATCTGATGGGTGGTATACCTATATCTATATAAGACTGTACATATGTAATCTGATATATATATATATATACATACATATATATGTATGTATACATATATACATACATATATATGTATGTATATATATATATACATATATATGTATGTATAGATGTATACATACATATATATGTATGTATATATGTATGTATATATATATGTATAATCTTATATGGATAATAATGGTGTAAATGAGGAAGGAAACCGCAAGAGATGAACACTTTAGGGCTTAAAGCTACTCAGCAACCTATGGTTAAGTTAACATGTACGCGTGGTTTGATGAAGGCTTAAGGGGTATGTGGTTAACTCATATGCATGGTTTGATGAAGGAATATGGGGCACATGGAGAACATTTTAATGTGATGAGGTTGATGGTAAAGGGACCACCTCCTAACAGATCCACGTGATATTTTGATGGGGCCCCCATACAAACATAACTTGAAATAGGTAAAATGATAATTGGTAATAGGCAATTTTTCATTCAACACACAATTGTTTGGTAGGAAAATTCAAATGTGAAAGTCAATCACCACAATTCAATGCATTCAATATACACATTGTAATGATTTTATAAGAGGCAATTTCCAGTGTCATTTTCACTACGAATTTGCATATGCTTTCATAGCATATCCTCTACAAAACTTAGGCATAGATGGTCACTGCAAAATGAAATGACAGATTGTTTTCCACAAAAAATTCAAATTTGAAACTCACCCACCACATTTCAATTTACCCATTCGAATGATTTTTTAAGAGGGAATTCCCACTGTCATTTTCATTACGAATTCCCCCTGCTTTCACTGAATATCCTCTACAGACTTCAGAGCTTACTAAGGAAACTTCTGCACATTCCTCTTAAAAGGAAGCTTATTCATGTTGGTACACTCAGAATAAGTAAATTCATGTTTTTATTTATCAGTATACCGGATTTACATTTATGTTGTCTGTTTCATTGTTCAATATACTCTTTTATATTTATGAACTCAGTGTCTACATTATTTTCAGCGATACATTATTTTCCACTTATTTTATGAGTTTCAATAATTAGATTACATATTTGTATATACATTTACATATACATGTACATGTATATGTATATACAAATATATATACACATGTATATGCATATGTATGTATGAATGTATATGTATACATGTATATGTATATACATAGACATGTATATTTATATAGATATACATATATTTATTGAAAGTCGTGGCACGAAGTATATGCACAATACACACTGTCAAATAAATTCGTGCAACGGTTGTCACTAAATATATGTATATTTATATAGATGTACATGTATATGCATATAGATATACATGTATACACATACATATATATGTATATATATGTCCATTCTATTGCACTCTGCCATATATGGTGCCATCATATGTAATACACACTATTATTTTCAGCTTCATACCAAGGATCAAAACATTGTGGATTTTAATGCTCCAGTCAAAACTCTTATTATTGTGCATGCAATATTGTAAGGATGATTTGATGTGGGAATGTTACGAGTACTGAGTACTACCCCCGTTTATTGGGAAACAGTGGCTTGTAGTTGATTTATTTGCAGTCCGTGGCCCAATCTTGCCATGTCCTTGCACCATTCGACAACTTCAGTCTCCTCCTCTTCAGTTAAAATTGTACATGGACCCCTCCACTTTGTGGTGGTTTGTCCTAATAGCCATGCTCTCAAATTGCTAGGTGGCATACCCCACTTGATTGCTGCTGCCCTGATTGACATGTTGTTTTCTTCAACACTCTTAACTGCTCCTTCCATATCAGCATATGTCCACTTCCTAATGGGTATAGGTGAGGGCAGTTGAACAATAGGTTGAACATTTGGCTGAACAGGAAGTTCAGCTTCTGTTGTGTTGGTGGCTTCATCTGTAGAGTCAGGAACATCTCATGGGCTGGGATTTGAATGAACTTCTTGATCAGGCTGTGTTTCAATGAAGTGCACCCCACAAGTTACTCTAATTACATATTTTCCTCTTCCTACAACCCTTGTAGTCCTTCTAGCAAGTGCCATAATTTTATAGTTAACCTGCACGGATAGTAAAAATTGAATAACTTGTTAGTGCAACAAAGAATAACTTGAGATTAATTCATAGAATAATGTCAACAGAAATCATAGCACTCAAACATTAACGACGCCCAAAAAAACCCACTGTTAAAAAAGCAATCTTGCAGGTGAAGAGGGGTGGAGACTTAGTATATGAGAATTCCCTCTTAAAAAATCATTCGAATGGGTTGATTGAATTGTGGTGGGTGAGTTTCAAATTTGAATTTTTTATGGGAAACAATCTGTCATTTCATTTTGTAGTGACCATCTATGCCTGAGTTTTGTAGAGGATATGTTGTGAAAGCATATGCAAATTCGTAGTGAAAATGACACTGGAAATTGCCTCTTATAAAATCATTACAATGTGTATATTGAATGCATTGAATTGTTGTGATTGAATTTCACATTTGTATTTTCCTTCCAAACAATGGTGTGTTGAATGAAAAATTGCTTATTACCAAATATCATTTCACCTATTTCAAGTTACGTTTGAATGCAGGAATTCCCCATCAAAATATCACGTGGGTCTGTTAGGAGGTGGTCCCTTTACCATCAAGCTCATAACATTAAAATGTTCTCCTTGTGCCTCATATTCCTTCATCAAACCATGCATATGAGTTAACCATGTACCCCTTAAGCCTTCATGAAACCACACATACGTGTTAACTTAACCGTGGGTTGCTGGGTAGCTTTAAGCCTTAGAGTCTTCATCTCCTATGGTTTTCTTCCTCATTTTCACCATTATTATCTATATCAGATTATACATATATATATATACATATATACATATATACATATACATATATATATACATATATATATATATACATATATATATATATATATACATATATGTATATATATAAAATATAAATATATATATATATGTATATATATCGACATATATGTAAAGGTTCATGTCATTTGATCAAGATTTCATGATCCAAAAATGCTGATGAAGAAAAAAATTAAAAAATGAAGTTTTATCTAGAAATCTTGATTAGTAATGGTCATGGACTGTGGAAACCAATGTTATTAAGAGGCGGAGACATTTTCTGCAACTCCATATAAGATTAAATGAAAAAATCTTTGAAGATTAAGTATCTTATTATATACCCAATAAATTTCATGATGATAATTGGTGAAAATTCTGTCAATGTTCTGTTTAAATCGCATTACATTTGATTACTTCATAGAATAATGTCAAAAAAAGGCATAGCAGTCAAAAAGTCGATGGCATAGATAGAATAAGACAAATAATTCATGACAGAATAAGACAGTCAAACCCTTCATGCCATACACATAAATGATTTTTAAAGATGCCAAAATGCAATCAAATACCATGAAACCCAACAAAAATCCACTATTGAACAAACAATCTTGCAGGTGAGAGAGGTGGATCAAATTTGTACTGGTCACATGTAAACTCTACATGGCTTGATATGAGGAAATAGTACATGGCATGACTATATATATATGTATATGTATGTATGTATATGTATGTATATATGTCTATAGTCTGATAAGAATATCACATAATAAGACAAAATAATTCACGAGGGATCATTTTTCTACCAGTCGCAATCACATGTAAATAGAAATGATTACAGTCAAAACCTTCATGCCATACACATAAATGATTTTTAAAGATGCCAAAATGCAATCAAACACCAGATTCTTACCAGATTTATATATATATATACAATCTGCTATGATGAAACCCTACACATTCATATCAGATTATATATATATATATATATAATCTGCTATGATGATACCGTACACATTCTTATCAGATTATATATATATTTATATATATATATACAATCTGCTATGATGAAACCCTACACATTCTTATCAGATTATATATATATATATACAATCTGCTATGATGAAACCCTAGCCATTATTAAAGACGGATTTAGAATATAATTGTGATATGATTAAAAAATGGGTTATGCTGATGTTATTATATTTGATGTATGGTATAATGCTGCTATTATAATCTTTGATTTATGATGAATGCAGGTGAAAAAAATGTAACTACGATATGATTAAATAATGGATAATGCTAAGTTGAACAGCTACTGAAAGCAAAAATTATTGGTATGCTTGAAAATAATGTAAACACTGAGTACATAAATATAAATATAATGTAACTATGATATGATTAAATAATGCTAAGTTGAATAGCTGAGTGAAAGCAAAATTATTTGTATGCCTGAAATTAATGTAAACATTGAGTACATAAATATAAAATTATATTGAACAATGAAAAAGATAACATAAATGTAAACATTAAGCCTATTAATAATGTAAACACTTAAATATATTGAATAAATAAAATATTATGCCTTATAAATATGAAAGAGTATTGAATAATGAAACGAACAACAAAAATGTAGAATAGTATGGCTGAAAAAATGTAACCAGTGAGTACTTAAATAGAAAAGATTAACCATGATTCTAGATTAACCATGAATATTGAAACAGACAACATAAATGTAAAACAAAGAGGTTGAAAATAATGTAAACACTGAGTACATAAATATAAAAGAGAAAATTGAATAATGAAACAGACAACATAAATGTAAATCTAGTATACCGATAAATAAAAACATGAATTTACTTATTCTGGGTGTACTGACCTGAATAAGCTCCCTTTTAAGAGGAATGTGTAGAAGTTGCCTTAGTAAGCTCTGAAGTCTACAGAGGATATTCAATGAAAGCAGGGCAGAATTCATAATGAAAATGACCGTGGAAATTCCCTCTTAAAACTTCATTCGAATTGGTAAATTGAATGCATTGAATTGTGGTGGGTGACTTTCAAATTTGAATTTTTTTTGGGAAACAATCTATCATTTCATTTTGCAGTGGCCATCTATGCTAGAGTTTTTCCGTGGCCTTTAGGAAATCAATTTTATATTTGGTTTAATTGTAAAAATAGGTGGCTCTATTAAATTCAATCAGATATATGAATTATACTATGTTTTTTGGTATATTAGGGAGCCTTACACCATTAACTATTTATGCATGTACCAGAAGTTGATGGAGTTAATGCATGAAGATGTCAAGGGATGTGTGGGTGATTGTGCAACTGATAGCTTATAAAGTTGCTCAATGATTTGTATTATGTCAGAATGTGGACCATTAACTGTTTATAATGTTTTAAATTATGTGACATTGTGCACCATTAAATGTTTATGTATACATGTAAATACAATGCACTAGAAGCTTTAAGCCACTTGCATGGAGTGGTTATTGTAAACATCAGTGTACCTTTTTTAATTCATAAATGAATTTATTTTGTGCAAGTTGACTTGTGTTGAAAACATAATTATACCAATATATGTTTAAATCTATTTTTTTTGTTGGTTGCTTACAGACTAAGTAGTGAACATATACTGGTGTAATGTCTAATTTTTTATTGGTATAACTACAACATTTTAATGACTAAAATGTAAATGGTTATTGGGGGGATAGGTGAACAAGGAGTAAATGGCAATCGAGGGTTTTACCCTATCCTTTGTATGGGCTATACTTTTTCGCATGGTGAATGCCAAAAATATCAAATATCCCATAAATATTTAAATCTATAAGAGTATTATTCAACTTGTGTTTTATGACATTTATCTTTATAAGTAAATTTGATATTTATTTCATGTTTTGATAGGATAATTTAAATTATAAATGTGAAATTTAAGATATCATAAATCGTAAGGTTAATAATGTCAAGAGTTATATCATATTGATTGAATAGTTTAATTAAGTGTTTCTTTATTAGGGTAACTCTTTTTTCGTATTGTCACATGGTTTAAATCTTTGTTTATAATTTGTCTTTATCATAGATATTATTGATGGATTCAATTTTTTTTTTTTTAGGCTGAGAATCGGGCGGTGGCGACCCCCTATAAGCTGCCGGCTTGTAAACTTTTAGCGTGGCCGGGCGCGACACGCCCTCGCACGGGACGGGGAGACTAGAACTGCGTGACCAGCAGAGCCCAACGAATTATAGCCAACGAGCTAGGGCCCCGCCCTTGATGGATTCAATTTTTAAGGAGTAAGAATTAAATATATAATTTGGCATGGTAACTAAATGTGAAAAATAAATAAAAATATAGAAACAACAATACATTTTTTATGTTATAATAATATGAGAAAATCAACACAAAATTATGGAAGGCACAAATAAAAAATCACCTCCACAATCTTTAAATAAATAATTTTGATCATCAAATGTTTATGCAACATGACATGTATAAGATACTATGTGAAACTAAAATAAAAATAAAGATGGTTCAATAATTTTTTTTGTTAAATAAGTCACTTGTAAATGTTGTCTAATTATATTTTCAATAATTTTAGGAACATTTCATACATGGCATTTACATATGGCCAAATAATGAAAGTCTCTAAAAAAGTGTGCAATTATGAGGGTTAAACAATATTTTTCCAAAAAAAATTAACCTAACCAAATTGAAATTTTGTGACAAACCTAAACGTCACAAAATATTGGATCTACACATCTAATACAAAAGTAAAGTTTTATGAAGATGTCTCAAATTTTCTTCTAATAAAATTTCATACTAAAAAGAAAATATTAATTTAAGTACTATTCCCAAGGTAGCTCAAAATGAAACACAAAATAAAATCTATAGTTATAACAAGAGGATAAGATAATAGCCATGACGAGATCTAGTTTCAAAAATTAAAGAAGTTTGAAAGATGAAGTAGCATGCATGTTTTTAAGTTGACAAACACTTAAGAAAGTAAGCATGTGGTAGATTAAACAAACACAAAGCAAATGGTAGTGAATAATACATGCTTGATGATGAGGGACTCAAAGATACTTTCATATAGTCATTTTATGTTTAAAAGAATTGTTTATTTTATTAATTAACATGATTGGTGGTAGACTATAGACTAATATATTTACTTTCTTTGCTTTATCTTTGGCTAATTTGGTAGATATATTATCTAGATAATCCTTTATATTAAATGTGTTGCTTTTGTGATGATATTAATGGGTTAATTATTTAGTTTTAATATTTTATTGTCGTAATTGGTATCCTATTCTTAAGGATTATATTCAGGGTATTTAAAAGAATGATGACTGATGATATAGTTAAACTCCCTATTTAATCAAATGAAGACAGTCGTGCCACTAATCGGCACAGCTAGATGATGAATAACTAAATTTTCAAATTAGCTTCTTTTAGTCGGTTTAAGAACTTCCACTCCTAGCATTGATCTAGCATTTCTCTCTCTGTCTATTCTTAGTCCTATTTTGGTTATGTTTTAGTTTTGTTTTAGTCTTTAGTTTAGACGCCTTGAATCTTGGCATTTAACGCCATGTTTTGAATTCAATAAGGATATGGTTATAAATATCCATGTTTAGGTTTTAGAAAGGAGTTAGATAATTTTCAAATAGAATCTTGTAATGGTTGCAATACTCTATTCTGTGTTCCAACTTTGATCAATTTGAATGAAAATAAGAAGTTAACTCAAATCATTGTGTTAGAGGTCTCACCAGAGGAAGAGTAGGGCTTGCTCAACCAAAGGAATTGACCTTGTGTGGTATTTTTCAGAGTGTATGTTATTTATGTTTGTTAATATCAAATCTAGAATGTTAAGTTTGTTTCAATCATTTTCAATTCATTGGACATGTTAAATCTGGAATGTTAATTTCATTTGAATCATTTTTAACAACTGTGTTAAATCACTTTTAAGTTTAGTTCATTATGCTTAGAATGGTTTGTTAGATTTGTTGTAAAGTTTATTGAGTTAATCAGATTTAGATGTTGTTTGTAGGAGTTAAGTTTGGTAATTATTTGTTGAGTTTTAATAGAAGCAATGATGGGAACTTATGGAAAGATGAAACTAATTTTTTTTTGGAAGATCTATTCATGGATATTAGTATTTATGTTTTCTAGATTAATTGTTATTTCCTTGCAATTTATTTCTGTTCTTTAAAATAACATTTATTTTCCAGTAAATCTTAAGATAGATTTCTTTTGAAGCAAAATATAATTAAATTTGGATTTTGAATTCTAGATTAAGAATTAAGGTAAATTTTATTCTTTTCCATGAATTAGTCTTAATCAAGTCAAATGGATTCAGAAATAAGTCAACAAAACTTTAAATTAGGAAATAAGATAGAATTGATCCTTAGGAATTAGTCATTAAAGTTCAGCTCCTGAGAGCTCTTGAGAGCTCCTGAAAGCTTCTGAAGCAGCCAAACCAAAACCAACAGTCACCATTTATAGTGCAAAACCCCCCAAAAATCCATGACAACCGTCCTTATCGCATATAGCTCTAAGACACACCCAATTTGATAATTAATTGACTGAATGATGTAAGTTGGTCATGCCTTTTTTATAACCAACACAACATAATAGGGGTTTTAACTTAGCAAATTCACTCAATTGAAAACAACATATTAGTGGATAATATTCATGTATAAAAATATCCTCATCATTAAAATTTATTAATTTATTAGTTCATTCTTGCATTTGGTGGAGTAAATTAGAAAGCATTTTTACTAGCAATGGAATTTGTCATTCAAAGAGGGTTTGATACCACAAGGAGAACCCAATGCTCTAGTCACTTGATATCAACCCATGGACTTCCAATCTTTATATTGTATTACATAAGTGGATTTTTATAGGTGCGTGGAAGGAAATTGTGCAATTTTGGTCAATTCAAACACCTAAATCGATCAAACATAATAACCAAACAAACACTCAGATTAGGTGTTAGGAAATCCAGTAAATATAAAATGAAATAAATAATTCATGTTAGATCACCTAGTTACATGAAAATGGTTGCTCCCTTTGATAAAGTCGATGTGTGCTCTTCAATTCTACAACATAATCTTGCATTCCAAAGTATGTTGATATTGCATGGGCTAAAGGTCAATTTATAGTTTTTTTGATGGGGAAGATCAACAGTGAGGATTGAATAAAGAGATCAAGGGTTATGATGGAGTGGGACCTCTCAAGCCATGAGATTGTGCCAAGTGGCACAATGTGGTAGTTTGAGAAGAAATTGGTACTTGTGGAGGTACCTTGGAGTATGGAGAGATCTTGCTATAAAGGCAAGGTTCATCCACACTCCAATAAGATAATAAAAAATACAATCTAATTGACTATTAACTGACTCCAATTGAGAGTTAACCCCATATCATTGAAGGTGAAAGAGAGCTACCCTATAAGATGAGTGTACTAGACTTAAAATCATAAATTTAACTTTGAGTTGAAATAGGGAGAGAACTAGGGAGGTGAAAAGAATAATAATTGAGATTAACTTCTAGTTCTACTAAATAAACACTATTATGAATTATCCATATTTATAAATTAATTATAATTTACATAACTCAAAAAATCTAACCTTAGAGCTATGTTGCTAAATTTAAATAAATTTAACATAATAAGGTGTATAAAAGTTATGTACACTGACACTCAAGATGCTCCTTAGCCTTTCGCTTCTTAAACCATTATTAGTAATAACTTATAATAACACATTGTTTACAAGTTTAACTATAGATGGGTATATTGAAGCAACTCATGGACTGTTTTCTTTAGTCTCATCATCTCCATGTTTCTATAACTTAAGTGTTCTAACCTCACATCATAATAATTTTGAATAATCTAGGTTATATCCACTAGTACATTCAAACCTTGTTATATAAAACACCATTAAAAATATAAAAAATGAAATAAATCATTTTCTCATGATTGTGCTTACCACTCATAATAATCTAGGGAAAAGACCTTGACGTGTCAGTGGGAAAAAACCTTGACGTGTTAGTGGGGAAAAACCTTGACATTTCAGTGAAAAAAATTGGGGGGTTGCCTCGAACCCCACATCTTGTTATGAGTGTATAGTATTTGCATGATCAGTCGCCATGTACCAACATACATCCTAACAAAAAATCATATATAATTACAAGGTTGAGACACATTTTCCCAAGAAAAGGTAGGATGGCCTCAAAACCAAAGACTGAGGAATATGGGATGGCTCCTGTGGGAGTGCAGATACTAGTGCGGTAGTCCCATAGGGCGAGATTAAGCTAAAGGTACTAATCGCGACCAACATCATTTATAGTCTTTTTGAGGATTTTAATGATGGTTTTGTTAGACGCCTCGACTTGGCCATTACCTTGTGGATAGTATGGACTGGAAAAGTGATGTTTGATATGGAATTTTTTGCATAGTTGAAGGACATCTTGGTTCTTCAATGGATGACCATTGTCCGTGATAATGGAATGTGGGACACCATACCAATAAATGATATAACTGATGATGAATTTAGATATTTGTTTGCTAGTGATGTATGTCATGGGAATAGCTTCAATCCATTTGGTAAATTACTCAGTCACTGTGATAATGAACTTATGGCCATTAGATGAGGTGGGATGGATTTTTACCTATGAGGTCAAATCCCCATTAGATGAAGGGCCATGGTGATGTGATCAATTGTGCCTCTTGAGCTAGTGCATGTATTAGGTCTCCATGAATATGACACTGTCGACATTTCTTGACAAAATAATATGAACTACACTCTATCATGGGCTAATAGTATCTTGCACATATGATCTTCTTCGCTAGAGTCGGACCACTAGAATGGGCTCCACATATACCTTCGTGTACTTCTCATAAGGTATTTTGTGCTTCATTGGTATCGATACATCATAGGAGTGTGTTGTCTAGGCTAAAGTGATAAAGAGTGTCATCGACAATGGCGTATCTAGAGTCTTTGTGGATGAAGGTATTACGTTGATCACAAATAGGTCAAGGGATACAATGTGGTCATATAGGTAGTCATAAACGTCTTGGTACCAAGGGGAGTTAGGACCAACAAGCTCACACACCATCTCATACGAGTTCGAGAATATCGAAGGTAGGGATCAGTAGTTGTTCTACCAAGAACTCATATTGTGGAAAATTATCTGGGATATCTAAGAGAGAAATGATTGTTGCCATTGCATTTTCTACCTTATTTTGAATGTGAGGGACATGCCAAAAGATTATGCTAGATCAAAGTACTATTTGAAATTGTCAACCATCTACTTATAGGGAGTGACATTTTTTTTCCTTTGTGTCATAGTCATCATTAACCTATTGGATTACCAATTGTGAGCCATCATACACCTAGAGGCTTTTGATTTTCCATTTAATAACCATGTGTAGTATTATGAGAAGAGCCTCATACTCTACTATATTGTTGCTACAAGAAAAGGAAATTTTGAATGACTTGTGTATGATATCGCCTTGAGGGGTAACAAACAATATGCCTGCTCCTGAACTATGATTTGTGTTTGATCCATCAAAGTATAATTTCCATGTCACTAAAGTTTCCAAAGTAAATATAGACTCATCGAGGAAATTTGAAACCAATGGATGATCTACTTTTGTAGGTGCATCTATGAGTTGGTCAGCTATAACTTATCCTTTTATGGCTTTTCGTTCAACACACTGGATGCCATATTCACTTAGCATCATAAACCATTTAGCTAACTGACTTGTAAGTATTGTAGTATGAATGGTGATTTGTCTGATGCAGAGGTGGGTACACTTGTTCCAATATGTTTTGAGTATGCCTACATTGATACCTTACCTCTTTGGTATACCACACTTAAAGATAAATTGTAGAAGTTTTGCTAAGGAACTCACAATGTATACTCTAAGACAGAGTCATGGTGTTTTGGTCTACATCCTTCCACAGAGTAAGATTTAGTCTTGCGATTCAAATGATAAGTTGGTCGATATGTGAAGGTGTTATATCCAAGATTTCAAGTCATTACAATTTATGTAATGAAAGTTATAAGTGACAAAGCTCTAATCAGTGATGTAGCAGAATAAAGTAATTATGATGAAGGCTTGTTGGAATGCTCCACATTCCTCCAAAAGTGATGATTTATCCATGTGGTTTTGTGGTTATGTTTAGGAATTTTTAATGCATGTTACTTTCTAGTATCAGGTGAATTGGTGGTCTGCAAGTTCAGTTTTCAAATGACTATGTGCTATAGATAGTTTCAGATGCCTAATTGTTCTACATAACATATGTTTGGGTACTTGCACCAATTTGAGAATACATAGATAATTTATATGATTTTTTGAGGAAATTCTACATGTCTAAGAGTATTTCAGGTTTGAAGTGCATTCAAATCTTTGTTGTTTACAGTACTGCACAAAGATTTCAAGTTAGTTTGTGAAGAATTATTGTTGTTGAGGCCAACTTGGGTATATTGGTGATGTGCACCATATGATTGTGATTGTGCGGATGATATTAATAGAAGTTCAAATTTGTGAATATGCATAAGAGTGTGTGTGAAGAAGAACCTAGTGTAAGTTGAGTATGAAGTGTGTGAAGTCAATATGATGGAGTAATTGTGCAAAAAGGGGCTGCAACATCAACATATGTTAGATGCTTCTCTTATAGCAATTCATGTTCATATTCTCATTATAGTTTTTATGTATCCTACTATTAGACAACGAGTCTCTTCAGTAGGTCCTTGTATCTTGCCCTAAGGTTGTGTGCCTTAGCCTACAAGTCCATTAGGGAGTAGTGAGCTTCCTTAAGATTTGATGGTTAAGCTGCAAATGGAATTGTTTTAAAGATTAAGAAAAGACTGATTCACACCCCCCTTAGTCTCTGGGTGAGATCAACATTTTTTCCTTGTAAAATGCACAACATTTGTGGTAAGGGTTGGCATTCTTTTTGCAAACCATGAGGATAAACAAAGAAGGTAGAGGGTTGTTCGCCAAGCTGGAGGCCATAAGAACTTGGGAGGAAAAAGGGGGGGATTCCTTTTGTGAGCCATATGTTAGGTTGAAAGGATCAAAACCCTAGATGACGTGTGCAAGCCCTAAACAATGCCCAATTGACTGCCATTTCACTGCTAGTCTCCATTTTTTCCCCTAATTGTGTCACACTTCTGTTTCTTTGCATGCCTACCTCTACTCCTTCAAACATGTCATCGACAAAGTACTTGAATATTCTCTCACACAATTTTACCATGTTCCATAAACATTTTATGATTAATTTTTTTATCTAAAGTCATATGAAAGTGATTTTTTGGTTGTCTTCTATAATTTTGTGTTGATTTTCTCATATTATTAAAACAACATAAACATGAATTGTTGTCTTTATATTTTTATAAACTTGTCAAATGTAGTCAGCATATCAAACTAAATATTTAATTCTCTCACACCTTAAAATTAAATCCATGATTGATATATATGATAAAAAAACAACTTATGAACAAAAAATTATACCATTTAACAATAAAAAAAGATTCGTCCTATTAATGTAAGACATAATTAAATTATTCATCATATCTCAAATTTCACATTTGTAATTTAAATTATTCTATTGGTTGTAAATGGGTGTTCAAGAAAAAGATTGGTTCAGATGGAGGTATTAAGAAGTACAAAGCAAGATTGGTTGTGAAGGGTTACTATAAAGTTGAGGGTGTTGATTATGGTGAGATAGTTTATCCTATTACAAAAATGACATCCATTAGATTTTTTCTTTCTAATGCTATTGCTTATGATTTAGAGGTTGAACAAATGGATGTGAAAACTACTTTCCTTCATGGTGATTTGGAGGAGGATATTTATATGACATAACTAGAGCACTACATAGTGAAAGGTAAAAGTAAGTTGGTTTACAAATTGAAGAAATATTTGTATGGCCTAAAAAAAATTCCTAGGATGTGGTGCCAAAAATTTGATACATATGTGTTGAGTTTGGGATTTGAGTGTTCTAAATTAGATCATTGTGTTTATTATAAAACTGATGGTGATCATTTCCTGTTTATTGCATTATATGTTGATGATATTTTATTTATTGGTAGAGGGAAAGGTATGATTTCAAAACTAAAATATCAACTTGCTGCTAAATTTGAAATGAAAGATCTTGGTGCAGTTAAACACATTCTTGGGATGGAAATTAAAAGAGATAGAGTGAACAAAAAGCTATGGCTTGGTTAAAGAAAGTACATGTGTCAACTCAATTTTTCAAAGGTTTGACATGTAGGATTGTAGACCATTATGTGTTTCTGTTTCAGTTGGAACAAAGCAGATTGTCCAACATCTCCATGGGTGAAGCCACAATAGTGGTTTACAATTTAATGGAGGAAGGAAAACTCATAAACATGGTAAATTTTTTGATTTTGGGGGTTTAAACGAACTTGTTGGTTTGAACAAACCAAAAAATCATTCGGTCGAACTAGGGTTCGAGCGAACCAAATTAATGCATGCACGGACAAATTTTTTTTGAAAACCCCTTTTGGGAAGAGGGTTTGGCCAAACTTGGGTTTGATCAAACCTAGGTTCGAGCAAACCCCTAGGGGTTTGAGTGAGCTCCTATGGGTTCGACCAAACCCCCCTTTTCCCTCATTCTCCCCTTAGGCACTTTGAAAACCTAAATTTTTACGCTTCAAAGCTCGATTGAGGGATGAAAATGGAGGAGTCTTCACAAACCCAACTAGAATAAGGTAGTCCTCAGAATGAGCTATCCAACGAATATAGTTTTAATATGTTTTGGTTTTATTATGTATTTGTTTTTTAGTTTTATTAAACATAGGTTTTTCATTGAAAATGAAGTTCTTTGTTCTACAAATGTGGAAAAATAGCAGATTATCAATTTTTTTTATTGAAAAACATGAGTGCACCAGATATTGAAGTCCTTGATCCAACAAAAAATTGAATTTCAATATATACAAAAAAAATTACGCATTATACGGTCGTGCTATGTTTGAATTGTAATTGGTTTGACTTCAAAACTTGATTAAAGAAAAAATATTTAATAAAAAACTATGTAACCAAGTGGAAGCACTAGATATTGGAGTTACAAATCTAAATTCAAAAGAATTAGAATTTTATCCTTCATGGAAAAAAAATTATGCATTATACATGTGCACCACTTTTTAAAAATGTTGTTTTCTGAAAAAAACCAGTTTTGTGGGAGATGGAAAAAGAAGGGCAATCTGATTCCAAAAATTTTGAAAAAAATATTTTTAGAATCTACAGAAAAATGTGACAAGACTCTAGTTTGCATCATCTTAAAATTCCTCACGGTTTAGCGCTATAGGTGCCCAAATGAAGATTTAGTTAAAATAATAATTTAAGTGTCTAGTTTGGCCAAAAATTAAAACCACTATTGTGGGATCACCCCAAACAAAGATAGAAGACATGGTGAAGATGCAGTTAAAAGAGTCTTCAAATTTTTGTGCGGTATCTTAGATTATTCCTTATGTTATCATAGTAATATGACTGAAGACGATATTTCCCTTGATATTCATGGTTATGTGGATTCAAACTAAGCAGGTGATGTTGATAGCAGAAAATCCACTAGTGCTTATGTTTTTACTTTATTTGGTGGTGTAATTAGTTGGATGAGTAAGTGATAGGTTGTGGTTGCTTTGTCCACTAGTGAAGTAGAGTATATGGAAGCTACTCATGGTTGTAGAGAAGCCATTTGGCTTAAGAGACTATGTTCAGATATTGGAATAAAACAAGGTGCAGTGATAATTTAATGCGACATTAAGAGTGCGATATTCTAGCCAAGAACCCAACATTTCATGCTAGGACCAAGTACATTGATGTACAATATCGTTTTGTTAGAGATATGGTTGAAGATAGCAAGGTGAAGCTGGTTAAGGTAGAGACTTTGATTAATGTTGCTAATTCTTTAACTAATCTTGTGAGCACAAAGAAGTTCAGATGGTAATCAGAGACTCTGGGCTTTTTTTGACCCCTAGCAATTATAGATGATGGTGACACCCTTTCATTGTCCTTGCAAGGTGTTCGACAAGTGGGATATTTTTTTGGAAAATGTGTCTCAACCTTGCAATTATATATGATTTATTGATAGGATGTATGTTCATATGTGGTGAATGATCATGCAAATGTTGTACACTCGTAACAAGATGTGGGGTTTGGGGAAATGCCCTGAATTTTTTTCGCTGACACATCAAGGTTTTTTCCTACTGACACATCAATGTTTTTTCTTTTTGACACGTCAAGGTTTTTCTAGTAACACATCAAATGAAAAAATGACCTTGTAAAACCCTAATTCTAGAAAGTTCCAAAAAGGCTTGTTAAAAGTGATTGGGATGTATGTAGACGGTGGTGTATTTTGAGAGTCTGATTGTGGTCGTGGTGTCTATCATGATGATACTCCTGTGAGAATAAGAACATTATAAACATTATTTATTATGATATAACACAATATCGCCACTATTGCCAACATGAATAGATAAATTATATAATATAAATCCTTCTCATCAATAATTTTCTAAAAGAATTTGGAGTAAGCTTCCATCCTTGGCCATGTAATTAGTGCACCCAAAATGAAAATTATAACTCACAATTGTATTTTTGTAAATGAAAACCATAAGAGATACAAGATAAAAGAAGAATGTTCTTACCCTTTTCATTATGCTTTTCTAGCATTCAGTTCCTATAATTTTATTTAAGATCCTTCATCTACTTATAATAAGAATCCTCAAATAATTCAAGATTACAATTATAGGTGCATTCCTTGCACTTACTTATCGTGCTACATTTACCACCCTTATAGTACATTAACGATTCATGAGAAAAGATAAAAAATGTATCTCCCTATCTTTGTCTACCTTGGAGGTCTACTTTACATTTTCCTCATTCAAATGGTCCCAGTAATTTGAACAATATTTGAACCAAGTAAACCCATTTTGGAGACCTTCTCCTATTAGATACAAAGTTAACAAGGAGATAAATTTATTAAAAGGAATAATATAGAATTCTTCCTTCATAGTGCATTTAATGGAGAATAATACTAAAACATGCACAACTTCAATATCTCAAGGTTGTTCATTCAATGACTATATTACCCATTTTTTCTACTCTTCATCTTATTTATCCAAATAAAATAAAATATCCTTTGTATGAACTAGATAATCCTCACTATGGAAAATCACCAATGGTTTAAGAGAAAGACTTAATATGATTCAATTTATAAACCTTGGAAGATTAATATGTGTAAGCAACTCCTTTAGTATTGGTACTTTTGACTCCTTTAATTGAAAATGGGTAATCATAATCCCAATAGCCTAATATTCTTGATTTAGTAAGCATATTTCTCCTTAGTGGAAGGGATTTTTTAGTTCTACATTTAAGCCACCATTATCCCTTAGTCTTGGAAATGAGATAAATGCAAGACACCTATACCTAGCATGAAAAGTGTTATTACCTAAGTAGTTACTATCCTACCTTGTTGGTCTTATTCACACTATACTTAATCTCACTTAGAGAGACTTTATACCTTTTGTCTCACCTCATGTGAACTCTACATGCATCCCCAAACTTTTCCCAAGTGTTCCACATTTACCTCACTTTTGGAGGGGTAGTTATACTTTAAATACTACCTTCCCACCTCTTCATCTTTACCTTTATATGTAAGGATCTTTTATACATTTTATGAAGTTGCCATTTCATGCCCCCCTTATGGTCCATCAACTATTTAACCAATTTTAGAGATCTTATATGAGCCATCTTACATGATTTATGCCTCTGGTTGTTGCATTACCCCTCCTTGTTTCCTTAGTTAAAAATCCAAGTTGCAAATATCTTAAAATTGAGTAAGTGTTGGACTTGTTAGATTTTTTGGGTTTTACTTACCCTCGTGCCTTCATACCATCTCTATCGGCTTTGAAGTCCACCTTGATCCCCCTTTTGAAATTGGTTGTGTTGATTTATTAGCTTTTTAAGCCATTGGGGCTTCCCTTTCATGCATGCCAAATTAAGCCCCCTTCGTGAAGTATCTCTAATCCTAGAAGTCCACCTTACAAAACCACCTAAGTGTTCCTCATATCAAAATTTCAAACTATAAACTTCTTTCATACCTTTATCCCTTTTTGGTATGTCTTCCTTCTCATCTTTGACACTGAAAGTCCACCTTTTGAAATCCCTTTAAGTATTTTCATTGGAAAGTTTGGATTTCAGATTCTCCCTACCTTCATCCCATTTTGGTATGTGGTAAGAATTCTTCCCAATCTTGAACTCCTAATTCATTCCTTTTTCTCTTTGTAATTCCTATAAGTCATTTCATTAGGCCTTTCATCTTTCGCATACCTTTTTACCTTCCATTCACTATCCATTTCCTCAAATCTTTTCCCTTCATCATAGGTCTAATTCTTGATGCCTGACAAAAGGATTGTTTCATCAGGGCATCAGAGATGGACACACTTTTCTTCCTAGCATGACAAAAAGTAGTACGTGGTAGGTCTAAGGCTTGATGCTCAATGGTAAATATCTTTAGGGTTATAGATGATTTATTTTCTTATCTCTTTGGTACAACGATAAGCTTGAGCCCGATACTTCATCGATAGGCTCTAAAAGTGTTTTTTTGACCTAGAATGCTATTAATGCTTAGATCAATCCTCCAAATACACAATATTGATGCATGAGAGATACAAAGATACCTTTTAATACTTTTCACATGAATTCAAACAGGGAAGATGGCGCCCATACCCTATTCAATGTTGTAGACATACTTTTTTAAGAGTTCCATCTCTAGATTATAGATTTTGTGGGCAGTCTTCATCCTTTCTACACTCAAAGTAAAAAATCATCAATGTTAGGATATGACAGAGTCCCAACGAATGTTATATCATTCTTCCTTGGTTTCCTAGATCAAATTGGAATGTACACATGTTTGCATCTCATTAGTTTTTTGATGGCTATGGTTTCTATCTTGTCTACCATGTTTTCATACAAATTCTCAGCTTCCTCTCTCTAGAATAAAGCCTCCATGACTCATTTTTGCAAGGGTTATTATTTCCTCTATAGAGACTTCCATGCTTTGCAACTCTGCTATTATAATAGGCTCCATGCCTCTAATTCCAATAAAGTTTTTATTTTCACCTCTTCTCACCTCTATTATTCTTGTATATTTTCTTTCTTCTTTGATTGAATGAATGTTTCCATACTTTATATGTGTATATGCTATAGATGTAATATTTGTTTCTAGGGACTATTTGTGGATCTCTTCTCCCCTCTTAGTGCTTTTCAACTTCCTTATCTCTATATTTGTCTTTAGGAGTTGTAAAATAAATACTTGTGTGAGTCCTTACTAACTTCTTTGATTATTTTTGATGTAGTGGGTAGGAAGAAACACCATTTAATTTAAGTGGATCACCACCCCTTTCTTTTTCTATATTTATTCTTCCCCTATTCGTTGACAATCAATAGAACAAGATTGTGAATTAGGTTGAATTTGTGTTGGGTTGGATCAACACTCTACATATAGGTTAGAAAGGAAGCCAACCTTCTTTAGAGGCTTGATCTTGGTTGCAAGGGTCCTACACCTTGAGACCATTCACCTATTTCACTAGAATGCTGAACTAGCTTCAACAAGGGTGTAATTTCAAGTGATAACACAAACTTTGCATAATAATATAATTATCTTGCATTTTTATTTATGGAATGGTTTGATCTTTCATGTTGACCATGGCTTATCCAACATGGTATTAGAGAAAGATTGCAAATTCATTTCCAAATATTCTTTAATTTGCAAGGGTTTTTTACACACCTACTTTCATATGATATGTCCTAAAGAAAAATTAACTTCATATTTACACTAAGAAGGTCTAAAAACATATATTTTCCATATAAGATACTCTGAATTTTAGAGATGATTATATTTTTGGTATTTTTAGAAGGGGCTTCAATAACAAGTGTACAAAAATATGTATAGTCTATATGGATATATAGAATCATATTATTGTATGAACTAGTTATACCATCCCTACATTAGCCTTCAACTCTAGTTATCATTCATTATTCATTATCTTTTATTTGATAAATTTTGATTTTAGTTAGTAATGTTTCCCTTTACTTGGTAGCTTTCTATGTTGTAGGGTATAGTGCATATATCATCTTTACATCATCATTAATAACTATAACTAGTGCTATATGGAGGGTGGTCTCTACCTATAGGATTTTTTTCAAAGATTTATCTATTGTCTTATGCATTAACTCACAAATAGTCATAATAATCAATTAGACACCACTGACTATTAGACCATCACTAGTTGCCACCAATTTGCCATTATTGGTTCTACTTACTAAAACTTTGACCACTAAGTTCTAAACTATAGAAATGATGGTGATTGTAATTGTCAAACTTTGAAACTATTGCCACTCTAAACTATGAAACTGTAGATCCTCGAGTTTTCAGAATTTGACACATTTTTATAGCATTTTGCAAACTCTAGATTTTTAGACTTTGGTACACTTTTGCATGCACTCAACCTATTAGACCCCATTTTAATTTTGTAGAATCCAAAATTTTAAAATCCAAAGCACCTTTACAACAATTTGAACTCTATCCCAATCTTTGTATGACACTAAAATAATGTGTACTTTTGATCTATCCCAATCTTTGTAAGGACTCAGTAGTTGAGCATGTTTCAATAGTTTATAGCATTCGTTGATTTAATACCCAATATTTTTAACAATATTGAACCAATAGTTGTGACTTTAAAGTTGTTAGTGTTAATGATAACTACCAATAATTGAATAATATGTATTCCTTATATCTAAAAAGCAACAAATCATGTGATGCCACATCAACGCACCAATAAAACATGATTTAGTGCACAAGTATCAGTCTCACTTTTTTTTGGGACCTTTTTGGACACCTCGACAAAAAAACATGCTGATGTGGCATCATATTTGATGATGTGGCCTTGAAACCTTAGATATAAGCAAGGGTGTTGCCAAACAAGTTACTCTAAAAAAATGATTTTTAAAAAAAATTTCCATATAGAATTTTGAGAAACACGAAATTAGAGTGCTCAACTATAAAATCCTCTCTCCAAATTCCTTTTTGTGAACAACTTTCAAACTTTGGATCCCCTCTATACACAATGTTGGCCCTCCAAAATTCACTAAAAGATTTCAGAATACACCTAGACTCCATACTTTGTTAGTGCTACCACAACACCGCCCGGACTTATGCAATACTCCCAAGGGATAAATGCATGACATAGTATTCATTGCATATTGTTAAGATACATCACTGTCAGATAAACGAAGGTTTTTTCCAACAATGGACGTACATGCACTTCTCTCACTAAAGGAAATATGACCGTTGCTCTGGTTAAACGAAAGCATTAAGATTTAACAGAATCAGAAAAACATTCTTCTTACCATTTTAGATTTACCTAAACGGCCATAAGTTCAAGCTAATCTTAAAAACCCTAAAAAAGTAATCCTGGGTAAGTTTGTTCCATTTTTAACATATTTCGCCGATCAGTTGACCATATTTGAAGCCCTTTGACTTTTTATGGTATTTTGGTCTACTACAATTATCCTTTTTTATGAGCTATACTTGTTCGCATGTTGGATGCCAAAAATATCAAATATCCCATAAAGATTTAAATTTACAAGAGTATTATTAAACTTGTGTTCTAGGTATGACGTTTATCATTCTAAATAAATTTGAAATTTTATTTCAAGTATTAATAGGATAATTTAAATTACAAATGTGAAATTTAAAATATGATGGAATGGTTTAATCACATCTTATATTAATAGGGCACTGGCTATAAATTTTTGCTTGTAAGTTGTTTTTTATTTTTTTATTTTTTTATCATAGATATCATTAATGGATTCAATTTTTAAAGAGTGAGAATTAAAATTTAGTTTGATATAGTGATTACATTTGGCAAGTTTATGAAAATATAAAAACAACAATATATGTTTGTGTGGTTTTAATAATATGAAAAAATTAACATAGAATTATAGAAGACACAAATAAAAAATCACCTCCACATGACTTTAGATAAAATAATGTGGTCATCAAATATTTATGGAATATGGTAAAATTGTGCAAGAGAATATCCAATTACTTTGTCGATGGCATGTGTGAAGGAGTAGAGGTAGGCATGGAGAGAAGAAGCAGGAGTGTGATACTATTAGGGGAAGAAGAAAAGGTCAAAAAATTGAAGTGGAAAAACTTCGGCTTGAAGGTCAAGATGTGGTTGAGGAAGGCACCCAATGGACTATGGATACTCTTTTAAATAGGAGCAAAAACGAAGGCTTAATAAAGCAATCCTAACGAGCTGGTTTGATTTTTTTGAAGGCATTTATTCATATTTTGTACGACTCTTTGTGCTACTCTAGGATCTCTTACTTTAAATCTCCGCTCTTTGTTCATGTTGGTGTTTTTGGCCTTTCTTCCTCCTCTAAGTCTGTATTCTCTTTTCTTTGTGCTCCCCATTGAGGGTTTGAAGCTATTCTCTTCATTTTCATTTTTTTTTTTTTATCTTGAGTGGGCCCTAATCCCACAACTTTCCTAAAAAAAATGTTTATGGAACATGAAATATAAAAGATACTATGTGAAACTACCAAAAAAAAAATGGTTCAATAAAAAATTAGTTAAATAAGTCACCACTAATAGGTAACTCTCTAATTATATTTCCAATAAGTCTAGGAACATTAAAATGTTTCTCCATACATGAGAAACATAAGGTCAAATAATGGAAGTCTCTATAAAAAAGTATATAATTGTGATAGTTAAACAATATTTTTCCTAAGAAATTCAAGCCAACCAAGTTGAATTTTTATGATAAATCTCAAGGTCAAAAAATATTGGATCTACACATCTAATACAAAAGTAAAGTTTGATGTAGATGTCTCAAATTTTCTTCTAATTCTTTCTATATATTTAAAAGAAAATATTAATTTAAATACGTTTTTGAAGGTAGCTCATAATAAAGTACAAAAATAAAATATATACTTATAACAAGAAAACAAGATAATAACCATGATGATATCTACTTTTAAAAATTTAAAAATCCAAAAGGTGAAGTAATGTGTATGTTTTTAAGTTGACAAACACTTAAAGAAAACACCCATGAGGTAGATTAAACAAATAAGAAGCAAATACAATGAAAAATACACTTAATACTATATTAAATTCACTATGTTGAGGTCAACTTTGGAATTCACCCTAAATTGATGCTTATACTTATCGCATACATTTAAGCCAATTGAACACATTCATGGTTTAAAACACAACACATGTAGACTTTATAATCTTCAGCAATTTGGATCCAAACTCATATTTAGTAATCACGACTCATCTTATCAAATAGACAACCTAATGTGGCATCTCCAATATAACTATCATTAGGAAAACAATCCAAACTTGCGCACTCAGGTAGAAAAGTAAATGTGTACTTACACACTTAGGTGAAACATCAATTATACCTAAATAGTACAATATAGTCAAAGAAAAGAAATAAACACCCAATGTGGCACAAAACCATATAGATAATTAACAATAGACATCACTCATACATAGAGATGTGATAATTGAATAAAATATGGGATTCAAAGATCATTATAATAATCACATCTATAATATAGATATATAAAATTATTAGTGAAACAAAATATTGTGACCATCTAATCATAGCAAGAATAACCTAAGTGCATCTCAAAGTATACAACATAAGATGATGCCAATAATGACATCTATGCATAAGGGCTCTCACACCTTCAATGTATACAAAAATACATAAAAACATACATCAAGTCCTTAGAAGAATCTTTTCATAGTACCATACATGCATCTTAGCATAGGAAATATACCAATTGGCATGTAAAAGAATACCATCTCTAAACATGTAGGTATTCTAAACACACATCATAAAATGCAAACAATATCTCCTTTTTCCAATACCCCAACTAATACATTTGGAAAACACTCCAATCAATATATAAAGTACCTCATTTGGAAAATATGCCAATCAATACATAAAATATTTCATTTGGAAAACATGCTAATACATATGTAAAAAGTCTCATTTGGAAAACAAACCAATCAATGCATATAATACATTTCATTTGCCAAAATGCCAATAAATACATAAAATATCTCATTTGACAAACACATCAACCAATGCATAAAATTAAAAGTGACATACACACCAATAACTTCACATAAGAGTATAAATAGCTCAAAGCAAACTAATAAACCATAACATAATGCCAATCACACTAATAGACTCAAGAAAAAATGAACATAAAAATAAGATATAAATGCCAAAGGCATAATAACATTTTATTGCTTCATATTTACCAACTTTCCTACACTTCACACTTTCTTTTATTTGCTACTATGAAAAATTACCAAAATTTACTTCTTTAAACTCTCATATTTTCCTGGTAATATAAAGATAAAAATAGGTATATGTGGTGCCCAAGCTTGCATACATATTCCAACATAAGTGCCTCATCTCCATTAGGGGAGAGAACCCGATGGTAATGTGGGCTCGTATCATGGGGATAGGAGTTGATAGCCTCAACCCAACTAGTTGGTAATCAATGTACCAATAATATGCTCAAAATAATCTATTTTTTTAAACTTTATTTTTAATATGCAAAAAAGAGTACATATTAGATCAACTATGGGTCCAATCAATGTTTGGGTAATTACTTTCCACTTCCTAAAATACAGGTGAATGGATTCAAATAGATATTTATATATCTAATATTAAACTTCTTTTACAAAAATACTAATAAGAAATATACACAACTAGTATACATTTCATCTACCACATGGACATGACATTTGTCCAACTCGTAGACACATTTAAATAATTTACAAATAAAAGTGTTCCATTTTTCAACTCTTTTGACCAACTTCTAGCTCCACCATGCACAACTACTTGAGCATTCTCCAAATTTACCTTACAATAACTAAAAAAAGTTCTCAGGCTCACCATTATATATTAATTTACAATATAATAACAATATTAAGAACAAGACCTATAAATTCATAATGA
>VDFB02090848.1:0-14452 GCA_007258455.2 Sequoia sempervirens
CTGAAGCCAAAATTGGCTAAGTCTGGAAAATGCAAGGGCGCTAAAATTTAGCGCCCCTGCATGAAGTGACTTTTTCCAAAATGTAATAGCTCTAAATTTTGGCGCCATTACACTTTTTCCTGACACTTAAACTTTTTCTGGCCCTGGCGCGTTTCTCCATCTTTTTTGCGTTTTTCGTCAATCGTGCCACTTTTCGTGCCTAAATTTATTGCTCGACTTGAGTTAGGTTTTTGATTTTCCTTTTCACTTAAAAGTGTCTTTGTTCGCCATTTTCATTGTTTATGGTCTTTTTTCTTCTTTTCTTCTTGTTGGGCGAGTTCTTCTCAAGCTGCAATCACGTGTTTTGGAAATTCAAAGTTCTTCTCTAGCATTTTTCGCGTTTCATCTTTGTAAGTTGTTACCCTTGCTTTCTCTTTATTCTCCAATTTCAATTGCAACTCTATGCAGACAAACACTTTGCAAACCTCGAGCGCCGTTTTCATTCACCATTACATCCATTTTCCAAAACCATGTTTCAGATGCAGAGGCGCTGAAAAAGTGCGCCCTTGCATTTTGAGATATTTTTCTAACACTGAGATGCAGGAGCGCTATTTTTTAGCGCCCCTACATCAAAGTCTGGATTCCCAAAAATGCAGAAGCGCTAAATTTTAGCGCCCTGACATGCTGAATATGTAAAAATTTTCCTAACACTGAAAGATGTAAGGGCACCAAAATTTAGCGCCCTTGCATCAAAAGTGAAATTTCCAGAATGTAAGGGCGCTGAATTTTGGCGCCCTTACACTTTTTCCAATTTTCTATAATCTTTTCCAGTTGAACTTCAAACTTGCTTGATTTACTCCTGAACTTCTTTCCCTCCATTTTGTGCATCATTTTGCGTGCCTTGTCATCTGCTCCACGCTTTCCCATCATTGTTGCTCGCTTCACGCTTCCCAATGCTACTTTTTTCTGCTAACGCTTGTTGATTCACCATCCTTGCAGTTCCTCTCTAGATCTCGTCAAGTGATTCCGAAGGTGATGTCCTTTGATCGTGGTTCTTCCAAATAAAAAGTTCATGTAGGAGACCAGGAAGAAGTATGAAGACTCCGCGCCCAATGCAAAAAGACGTGAAGCAGCCTCCTATTCTCCAGTGTTAGACATTTCCGGTGCATCCCATTATGCATCTTGTAAATATTTCTCGACATTTTAGAATGTCATTTTGTAAATTGTAATTACACCAAGTCCAAAGATGTAATATTTTCAAAACAAATTACACTTTGACTTTGGTCAAAGTTAGGTGAGATTTCCTAAAATTGCTCACCTAACTTTCTCTGATTTTCTCAATCTCTTTCCTTCTTTTTGCTCATCCTTTCTGCTATAATGTGAGGGATTTTCATTATGATCTTTTAGCCTTTGCAGCGAAGTGCTGCCCTTAATAGCTCTTGTGAAACTTTAGTTCATATTTTGTGAATGGGATTCAATCAATAAAGGAAAGGATTGCAAGCCAAACTTTGTGTTGGATTCGATACTTTTGTAAGTTGATTCGATTTGGTAGTGATTAGTTCAAGGAATCTGAAAGACTCTAAGTAGTTGATGTAAACTTTTGTGTTACATTTATTATTTAGATTGCATTTTGTATTTCTGTTTATCATTGGTTGAATGATCTACAAGACTTTGTGCTTGTAATCATTCATGCTCATGCATGTTCTGGTTGAGTGATCTACAAGACTTTGTGCTTGTAATTATTCATACTCTTGGATACTCTTGTCGAAGGATCTACAAGACTTTGTGCTTGTAATCGCTCGTGCTATGTAATACTATTGTTGGATGATCTACAAGACTTTGTGCTTGTAATCGTTCATGTTGTTCGAAGAATTGTTGCGTCTAAGAAGACTTTGTGCTTCTAACGTAGCAAACGGTACGCTTATGCAGATCCGACATTGATAAAGCTACGGAACGACTTTGTGCCTTCGTGAGCTTTCCCATTTTATTTTCTTTTGTTTGTTGTTAATTACTTCTGGTATCTCTACGCTTCGCTTTGACGAGATAGAGATATTGGCATTACTGCTGGTTGTTAGTTTTTAGTTATCAAGAATTCGGAACTTCCAACACGTGAAACATTGTAAACATCTTCTCTGAAAAAAGAGAGAAGTATGAATGTAACACACCCCCCCCCACTCCGTGACTTTCGTGTACATTGTGTAATTACTTTTGTGATTTACTATTGTTTCTCTTAGCAGTAAGAAGGGCGCCTCCCCTTTCCGAGAGGAGAGATTCACATCTCACATAGCTGTGGCTGAAGTCCAAGTTGTGTAATCTGTCGAAAGTTGATTACATAATTTTCACCCAACAGTTTTTTGGCGACTCCGCTGGGGACACGATACGCATTCTAAAGCCTCATGCTTTCGTTTGAAGTATACCTGTGTCATTTTCTATTGTAATTTATTTTCTTGTAAGTTTTTCAAGATTTCACCAAGGACATGTAAATGGCTGCTCAAGGTCCTTGGGGAAATGCTTTTGGTCCGTTGAGCCTAGTTCTACCCCTACATGCTCTTCCTGAAGGCTCACGGAAGAACTTTCCCAAGTTTTTTGGTGATGGAGAACAACATCCTGACGAGCACGTTGCTGCTTTCTACATTGCTTGTGGAGTTCATGGTGTTGAATACGAAGATGTATCTGTAAGGCTGTTTGTGGAGACTCTCCAAGGCGTTGCTGCAGATTGGTTTTATCATTTGGCGCCAAGTACCATCACAAACTGGGCAACTCTCATAGCCAAGTTTGAAGAAAGGTTCAAGCCTCCTGAAGATGCTCATGCTTTGTTGGCTCAGCTCACCCAGTTGAAGAAGGAATCTCACATGCCCATGCGCGAGTTCATTGCTCACTTCAACAAGTTGACACGAAGAATTCCAACTGTTGCTCAACCTACAGCTGAGAACCTGAAATGTTTCTTTGTAAATGCTCAAGTGCCCGAGGTTGGTTTCCTATTGAGAAGAGCACCTCCAGCTACTCTTGCAGTCTTGCAGACCTTGGCGACAAAAATTGAAGATGATCTCATTCTTGCTGGGCAAATAAAAATTGACTCAGATGAATCTGAAGAAAGCTCTTCTTTGGAGTTATTTTCTTCCATCACAAGGAGGGATCCTATGGTGCAAAGGTTGGCAAATGAGCTATTTGACCTCAAAAAGCAGTTAGCTCAAGGCATGTTTTCTGTGCCTTGCAAGGACATACCAAGGAGGTCAATTTCAAATACTGCTCATAATTTTGCTGTTGGTAATCAACACAAGTTACCTTCACCTCCAAAGAGGCTTGCTCTTGAGGTACCATTAGTAAAAGGAGCAGTGAAGCATCCTGACTCCGATCCAAGTGATCTCGCTGTTCTCTTCCGAGAAAAGGAAGTAGACATAGCTGGCGACTCCCAATTCTGGTTTATGCAGTCTCAGAAAGCCATTGATGAAGAGCAAAATGATGAAAGTCATTTTGTTGAAGTTCAAGTGAATGAAAATAATCTTTTCTTGAGATCTGAAAAGATGGACATGCATGCAGGTTTCAGTCAAGTTGAAAAGAATGCATCTGTGTCACGTGAGGACCTTCTTATAAATAATTCAGATTTTCCCAAGTCTGAGGATGGTGAACATCATATTGAGGTATGCAATGCAATCATATCTTCATTTGAGTCACATGAAGGAGATCATCCCAATCAGCATGAGGTTGCCATGGTTGATGAATCAGTTGTTGAGGTAGCAACTGGTAAGAAGCATTCAATCTTTGATCGATCAAGGGAATGTCCCATAAGACATCTTGCTTGGTTGGAGGCCAATGGGAAGACAGAGGTTCCACTTGCACCTGAGCGTGAAGATAAACTTGAGGATGCAGTTAAAGATATATTTGTAGATGCACAGGAGCAGCCTGGATTCAATGATTTATTTTGGAGCAGCAGTATATCCATAATATTTTCAAAGGTAGCTGAACCTGTTCATCTCTTTCATGAAGCAATGCTTCAACCTCATCTACATGTAGCTGCTAATGATCATGGAAGGCCTTGCAAGCTGCTGAAGAAAGGAAACTATTTTGTTGAACCTGTGAACGGTTTCATTTGAGAAGGTCTCATTAATGGCTAGTTTTAATTAGGTAGGTTTTTCCCTTTTTCAATAAGTGCATTTGCATAAGTTTGCATCTTGTTTTCGTAAATTTGTTTTTTGTCGTCGTCGCCTGACTCCAAGCCCAATGGATAAAGGCACTTGAATTCTGGAGTTCTTCTCCCTTCATTCATTTCAAAGAATGGTTGAAGGAAGATCCCCAACAGGAGCCAGCTATTATCACGGAATCTAGCAGCGCTCGTTCCACGGATAACCCCCCTACGAAACTTGTCCGTTTCCTAGGATTCGTGAAGTTCAAGTACGCACAACGGGGTGATTTTTGAGTCACCTCGAAGTGCGTTCCCAAGTCTCGAATAGTCAATTCGAGCATTCCACCTTGTTCTCCTCGCAAAGACCTTCGAAACGAGATCTTTCGCGACTTTTCACTGTTAATACTTTGCAAATTATGGAAGATGCAGTAGCACTCAAAAAGTGCGCCCCTGCAGGGAAAATCAAAAATTTGGCTAAGTCTGGAAATGTAAGGGCGCTAAAATTTAGCGCCCCTGCATGAAAGTGACTTTTTCCAAAATGTAATAGCTCTAAATTTTAGCGCCATTACACTTTTTCCTGACACTTAAACTTTTTCTGGCCCTGGCGCGTTTCTTCATCTTTTTCGCGTTTTTCGTCAATCGTGCCACTTTTCGTGCCTAAATTTATTGCTCGACTTGAGTTAGGTTTTTTATTTTCTCTTTTGATTTTGTACATATCTGGAGATTTTCATGAGACGTTTTTATCTTACCCCAAGCGCTATTTCCATACATTCCTACATCTGTTTTATCCAAAATATACCCAAGATGCTGAAGCGCCAAAATTTAGCGCCATGACATGATAAATATGTCAGAATATTTTCTAACTCTGAGAAATGTAAGGGCGCTAAAATTTAGCGCCCCTGCATCAAAGTCATTTTTCTGAGATGTAAGGGCGCTGAATTTTGGCGCCCTTACACTTTTCCCAATTTTTTCTTAAAACACTTACATTTTTTCCCAGTTTTGCTCCAAACCTTGTTTTTTCCGTTTTGTGCATCATTTTGCGTGCCTTTTCATCCGCTCCATGCTTTCCCATCATCGTTTCTCACTTCACGCTTCCCAATGCTACTTTTTCTGCTAACGCCTGTTGATTCACCATCCTTGCAGTTTCTCTCCAGATCTCGTCAAGTGATTCCGAAGGTGATGTCCTTTGATCGTGGTTCTTCCAAATAAAAAGTTCACACAGGAGACCAGGAAGAAGTATGAAGACTCCGCGCCCAAGCAAAGAAAAATGAAGAAGCTTCCTGTTCTCCAGTGTTAGACATTTCCGGTGCATCCCATTATGCATCTTGTAAATATTTCTTGACATTTTCGAATGTCATTTTGTAAATTGTAATTACACCAAGTCCAAAGATGTAATATTTTGAAAACAAATTACACTTTGACTTTGGTCAAAGTTAGGTGAGATCTCCAAAAATCGCTCACCTAACTTTCCTTAATTTTCTCAATCTCTTTCCTTCTTTTGCTCATCCCTCTTTCTATATAATGCGAGGGATTTTCATTGTAAATTATCTTTTAGTCTATTGCAACGAAGTGCTGCCCCTTTTGTAAGCAAACTTGTGAAACTTTGCGTTCATATTTTGTGAATGAGATTCAATCAATAAAGGAAAGGATTGCAAGCCAAACTTTGTGTTGGATTCGATGCTTTTGTAAGTTGATTTGATTTGGTAGTGATTAGTTCGAGGAATCTGAAAGACTCTAAGTGGTTGATGTAAACTTTGTGTTACATCTATTATTTAGATTGCATTGTTATTTTGTTTATCATTGGTTGAGTGATCTATAAGACTTTGCGCTTATAATCATTCATGCTCATGCATGTTCTTGTTGGATAATCTATAAGACTTTGTGCTTATAATTATTCATTCTCTTGGATCCTTTGTCGAAAGATCTACAAGACTTTGTGCTTGTAATGGATTAGGTGCTCGTGATACTGGTTGGATGATCTACAAGACTTTTGTGCTTGTGTCGTTCATCTTTGTTCGAAGGTATTTAGTCTAAAGACTTTATTATGCTTCTAGCGTAGCAACTGATGCGTTTATGCGAGATCAGAGCATTGATAAAATAGAACGTTTGTGCCTTAGGTAGGCTTTCCATTTATTTTCTTTTGTTTGTTGTTGATTGCCGGTATCTCGTAGCTTTGTGAGATAGAGATATTGGTGGCGTACTATTTGAAGTTTGTTAGTTTTAGTTATCAAAAATTGAACTTCCAACCGTGAAGCTTATTATGAAAACATCTTCTCACGAGAAAAAGTATGAATGTAACCACACCCCCCTCAGGTGACTTTAAATTGTACATTGTTAGCCAATTACTTTTGTGATTTACTATTGTTTCTCTTAAGGTGAAGGAGGCCTCCCCTTTCAGAGATAGATTCACATCTCACATAGGCGGCGAAGTCAAAGTTGTGTAATCTGTCGAGTTGATTACCTGTTTCGCAATAGAGACCACATTGCACTTATTGTAATAAGGATGGTCATTGGCAAAATACTTGTTTTAAAAAGAAAAATGAGAAAAATCCTATGAATCAAAATAATCAACAATTTCATAACAATGGTAATCAATCTAGACGTGCTTTTACATGTAGTTTTAATGTTTCTAAACCTTTTGAATGGGTTAATGATTTAGGTGCATCTCAACATGTTACTTCACATAAAAAGTTTGTTTTTTAAATAAACTTCACAAGTACTTTATTATTGGACTTGATCAACCCAATAATAGTGTACTTGTTTTACTCAATTATAAATTTGGAATATGATAAGGGGATATTCATGTAGTCATGAATGCATGAATATCGTCTTAAATGACTTATTTATACTTAATAATACTTCACTTCATAATATGCAATTCCCATTATTCCATCATAATTTTTTTTTTTAATATTAATTTTCATAACTTAAGGTGGCTTGATTTGTGGCTTTTCATCTATTACAATATTTAAAACAAATCTAGTGTTTCCTTCTCAACTACTATTATGTTGTTTTGAAAAAGGGAATTTGATATTTTATTGTGTCTCATTAATCTGATATTGGGCCTTATTGGTCAATTTGTCTTTTTGATGGATTTATTTCATCTATATATTTTTGAAAATTAAAAGCTCATTGGAGTATTTGCTTTCTTGATGGATTTATTCCATCTATATATGTTTTGCAAGTTAATCACTTTATCAAGTCTCAATGGAGCCTTTACATATAATTTTTGTGCTAGTCACATTTGCAGTAATGTTGCATAGGGAGCCCTATCTATAATGAATCATATATTTTATCAAGTCTCATTGGAGTTTTTTTTTGGGACCCATGGAAAATATTTCCATCCACTTTGATGGTATGCACTTACTTATTTTTTTATGAATTTAGATCTATTTTCTAAGTTGATGGGGATCAAGTTCTTGAAACCTTTATGTTTCATTATTTTATTGAAGGCAATATGGTTTTTTTTAAAACCATCTTTAGGACTAATTTTCAAGTCCTTTATTATTAATCTTGATACAATTTCCCTTTACAATTCAATGATGTAGTGAGAGGAAACCTAGAACTATTATTGCTATGTCTAGATATATTGGCATTTTATAATTTGGGCTATGCTTTCTTTCTATCTCATGGTTTCATTAGAAGTAAAAATGGTCCAAATTTATATATTAAACATAGTGAAAATGATATTGTGATTATTATTTTAATGATTTAATTATCACTTATAGTTCTAACTTTTTGATTAGTGATGTTAAGTCTCAACTCAATCAACAATTTCAAATGAGTGATTTGGGCCTATTATATTATTTTGGGTATGCAAATTTGGCAAACACCTAAAGTGTTGGATTGGTTTCTAGCTTTATGTCTAAACCACAACAAACTCATTTTAAAGTTGCAAAAAGAATTTTAAGATATGTTAAAGGCACTCTTAATCTTGGTCTCTTTTATGATGCAAATTATGATTTTTCTTTAAAAGGTTATACTGATTCAGATTTAGAAGGTGATCCCAATAATGGGAGATCCACTTGTGGTTATTGTTTCTTTGTTGGATCATGTGCAATCTCATGGAATAGTAAGAAACAACAATCTACTTCTCTTTGTTCTACAGAAACTGAATATAAAGGTTGTACAAATGCATCTAAAGAGGCATTATGGTTAAGAAGATTACTTGAAGACTTGGGTCTACCTCAAAAGGATCCTACTCCTTTGTATTGTGATAATCAAAGTGTTATTGCTTTGGAAAAGAATCCAATTTTTCATGCAAGGACCAAGCATATTTCTCTTCAACATCACTTCATTAGAGAGAAAATTGAAGATAAACAAATTTCTCTTTTGTATTGTAAAGGTGAAGATCAAGTTGCAGATATTCTCACCAAAGCTCATTGTAAAGATAAATTTCTCTTTCATTATAAAAATCTTGGATTACAACCCATTGAAGGGTTTGATGTAACCTCCCCAAGTAAAGCTTAAGGGGGGATGTTAGAAGATTAATCTTTACTTGGGAAAGGTTATTCTTTAATTGTAATTATTTATTAACTTGTAGGAATATTCCAAAGGAATCCCTACAAGTCTTTTGTCTTTTTTGTCATCTCACACATGTGTGAGGATGGCTTATTTTCAATTCCTTTATTGAGGAATATTTGTAACCACTTCCTTAAGAGGTGACACTTTGCACACACATAGATGAATGGTGGAATTCATTGAGTTGGGAGTTACATTCTAACTCCTTCTTCTCACCTCTACTTATTGAGGTGCCTCTTCTCTCATTCTTTAAGATTCAAGCAAGCAAGCTAAGGCTGAAGCTCTTTCTCTCTTTGTATTATTCTTTAGGCATTTTTCCTCCATTCATAATATTGGGGTTTTTTCTTGTTTTTTTCCTTTAACAAATTCTTGTGTCTCTCTTACTTTGTTGGTGCTTGGTTTGGCTACTTCAATTTATTTGGTAATCTCTTTCCTTCAAACAATTGCTCTTTATTAGTACTTTCCATTGCTCTTTTCTATTTCCTTTCAAATTTTTTTTTTAAAATATTAATATATATATATATTAAATATAGTTAAAATTTTAAATAATAATATTATTATTATTAATATATATATATATAAATAAATATATATATATATATAAATAAATAAATATATATATATATATATTAATAATATATTTTTTTGATATATATATGGATTGTATTACAAAACGTAGAACTCTGGAAGTGTTTGAATGAGAAACAAAATTAACTTAATCATTTAATTGGGAATGAATTGGGAATTAATGGTACAACTTTGTGAGGTTAAATTGATAGGGTGTTTTGTGATCATGATTTGTGGGCTATTGTTATTTTGTTATTGTTTTGTCTTTTATTTCGATGTGGGAACCTCGTTGTATATTGTGAGTTTAATTTTAGCTATTGTAAACTTGGTCTTTTCCAGAGGCATGATTTATTTCCGTGGATGGTTATTCTTGTACTTTTGTGATTGAAATATTACATGATTTTGAGCTTTATTATTTGAAAGGGTTATACTGGAATTGTGGTCACTGTGATTTAGATGTTATTGCGAGATGGATTTTCCTCACATGTATTGTTGGTATTATATGCTTTTTACTTGATGGTACAACCTTTTCCGTACTTTGGTTTTGTTAGGGGTCTTAGGGAGAGTGGCTCTTCATGGGCGCCAGCGCCTCAGAATGAGGAAGGGCTCAGGATAACCCACATAAGAGTAAAACAAGTGATAACCTAAAAATAGAACTTAGGGGGATGGATAGTAAAACACACAAGATAATTAATTTTGGATTCCTCGTCTTTGCATTAGGGCTATCATAGACTAATGATAGACTGAGAAGGCCGTGGTCGGCAAAGTTGTAGTCTCGTCTTCATGAGAGATTATCGACTCCGCATTAGCTACCCTATGGTGTCCGCGCTTCAGTTAGGAGGAAGGGCCAGGAGATACATAGATGGGTGTCGGCACCTCAGTTGGAGGAAGGGCCAGGAGATCCCATAAGAGCTATGCGATGACACTCTCCACTAGACACCCTTGTGCTTTGTTTGTGATTGCCTCTGGATATTGTAATCTTTATGTTGTTTCTGGTTCTTGTGAATTTGGTTTATGATTGTTATTTAGATACTTGTTTAATTGATAATGCTTGGTTTATTTGTGATGAGTTTCATAGCTTTATCTCGTCATGTTTGATTCATGAACGTTGATGGTTGTTTCATTGTATGCTTTGAGTTGTATTTGTATTTGTACCATGTTGTTCATGAGTCGGTTTGGCATTCATGGTCGGGTTCTCTTCCTTGTCACCTCTGAGCATAGGGGGTGAGTTATTTATAATTCACATAGTTGGGTGGAACGTGCTCTGCACCCGTTGGGTTCCCCATCAGCGTCTTATCTTCTCAGCATTTTCGCAGTTGGAGTTTTACCAGTGTTCATTTGTATTTCAGATTTCATTGTACTTGTATCATCCCACATGTTTGGGAAATTTGATGTAATTCATTTATCTAGAGCTTGTAATGTAATATTATAACGATAATGTAATAGTTAGGTTTATTTGTAACTTTGTTGATGAGATTCATCATGATTGTATTATGTAATGTAGTGATACTTTCACTCTCGGTTGTTGAAGTACTTTAATAAATGGGTATGTGGTTTATCATTATCTTTACTTTCGTTTAGATGTGTTGCGATGTAACCTCGCGTGCCCCAGAGAACTAAGTGTGATAATGTGATGTAATGTGTTATGTGTTTATGGTTAATGTTTATTGCATGATTAATTTAATTGTTTTAAAAAAAAATTATTTGCATTGTGTGTTCTCTGGGGTTTGCACGACGGGCATTACAAAAACTTTTAGTATCAACCGTTAATCAATTCTACCTCAAAACTTAAAAACCCTCATTAATATTCAAATCTGCATTCATTCTTTAATCCCTTAATCTATTATGATGAATTAGCATGGAAATTACATAATAGAAATTGAAACAATTTAACACCATACACAAGAGAACACCAAATTTATGTGGAAAATCCAAGAAGGGAAAAACCATGGTGAGGATTAGCTCATAATATAAGTAATCCCAACACTAAATACAATAGGGATCACTACCCAAAGAAGAAAGGCTCACTACCAAAATAGAAAAGAAGATAGAGAAGAAATGTTACACAAAGAAAAACACTTCAATTTCCCCTCATCACTCTGCTTAACCGCCTCAATTCCACCTCTGGCTTACTCTACTTCGCATCATTTGTATCTCACACATCTATCTTAACATCCTTCAACAACTCAATTCATACTTATACCATCCTCAACCTTGATACCTTTCTCCAAGGTCGACTATGCACATTAGTTGTGCAAATTCAAATTAGGTCGGTGCCAAAGCACTTGCGTGACTGATAGAAGTGAAATCAAACCACGCCACATCTTAATTGGGACCCAAATTTATAACACCACTCATCCACACACTTCTATCTACAATAATCATTCACCGCAATTAGTGTAAACACCAAGTTGGTTGTTACTCGTGCAAACACCATTAAACTTTTAAGTACACGCTTCCTTAAATCCAAGGATGACTTGTGAACCACATACCACACTTGAACATGATCTAGAATTCCTCAAACACCTTGAAATCCAACAAAATCCTTTGCAACAACTTCCACCTAAAAAATATACACACCCAATACACTCATACAACTTTTCCATACATGTTACTTGAAAAACTAACTTTTGAAGCACCAAATCACAAACCACCTTGATTAAACTAAGGTATCAACACAATAAACACACCCTTAGATCTACGAGACCTAAAACCACTTTGCGAAGAAACGCGGAGCAAAGACATTTCTCCCAGACACCTTTGTAATGCACATTTCACACACTGATGAACACATCTTTTGTACAATGATCCAACACACCAAATCTTGAATATAACACCTATGAACACCTTTGATCAACAAGGTTGGGGATCACTATTCCTCTTTTTATCATTTTTCTCAAAAGCGCGGAAACCAAGCACTAGAGACACATCCGCCATCATCTTCAACACTTCCACAACACAACTAAACCAATTGTAACATAGTAACTCAATGACATATCCATAGACATAAAGAAGCTTATCAAAGTAGCACTAGAGGTTGGCACTAGTAGCTTTACTAATGATAACATAATGCAACTAATCAAAGCATGAATAACATAAAAATCTCACACTCTTGCAACAATCTTATCCAACAATAGACATTAATGATAACACATGCTTGTTGACATCAATGACAACACTAACTACTCATACTTGCAACAATCTCCCCGTTTGTCATTGATGGTAAGACATGATGTGAAAAATCATCAAAGACACAACAGCTCTGAATACCAATATACTACAACTCTTCACATTACTTCTCCCCCTGAATAACTTATCTTTTTTGCATTATTCTCTCCCCCTTTGTAGCTTGTCTTAGATTTACTTGATTCTCTCTTCCTAATAACTTGTTCTTTTTTCACATGACTTTCTCCCCCCCTTGGACATCAATGGCAAAGGACATAAATGTTTGCATTGTTTATTCTCTTCCTTTAACATCAATCAATTTGCTTACTACTGCTTTGTAACTTCTTTCCTTTACTGCTCTATATACTCCCCCTTAGGAGCACACACTAAAATGTACCAAATCAACAACCACTACACAATGACAACACATAAGTTCTCTTCTGACTACAACAATCAATAACGCTACTACCTACTCCCCTTGAGAGGTATCCACCAACATCAATCCAAACTAGAGAATTAATTTTGAGATCCATTGGACGAATGCATCTCCTTATGCATCTAGTTTAAAGGAGGGACAATAACTCCCAACTTCTTCTAGAGATACTCAAAAGTATCCTTAGGAAGAGCCTTAGTGAATATATCAACAATCTGATTCTTTGTAAGCACATATTCAAGCTTCACTTTATTCTCCAAAACCTTCTCTCTTAGAAAGTGATATTTGATTGAAATATGTTTTTTCCTTGAACGTGTTACTGGACTTTGAAATACTAATTGCACTTTTATTATCATAGAAGATAAAATTTGGTTCATCATACACTACTTCGATATTCTTCAATTTTTTCCTCATCCACAACATTTGTATGCAAAAAGATGCTATTGCAATGTACTCAACCTCTGTAGTAGACAAAGATACTGAATCGTGTTTCTTACTTAGCCATGATACCAATCTACATACAAGAAAGAATGCACCACCACTTGTACTTTTCTTGTCATCGACACAACCATCCCAATCTGCATCTAAGCACTCAAAGTGAAATTAGTATCCTTTGGATACCATAAGCCATGATCTAGAGTGCCCTTTAAGTATCTAAATATCCTCTTCACCATTGCAACATGTGAATATCTAGGATCTTCTTGAAATCTAGCCACAAGACAAACTGCATGCATGATATCCAATCTAGTAGTAGTTAGATATAAAATTCCACCAATCATTGATTTGTACCTGCTCTGATCGGTCCCTTAGGAGATTTATCATTCTTGCTTATCTTGCAACCAATAACCATAAGAGTACATATCGGTTCAGAGTCTTCCATTCCAAACTTCTTCGACATTTCTTTGACATAATTTGACTGTGAAATGAATATACCTTTGTTTGATTGATTTGTAGCTTGAGGAAGAAATTAGTCTCCCCAAACATAGACATCTCAAACTCTTTCTACATCTCTTCTGCAAACTTCTTACACATATCTTCATTGCCTCCAAAAATTATGTCATCAACATACACAACCACAATCAAGATTTTATCTTTTTCAACTTTAAAGTAAAAATTACTATTTGTGGTACCTTTATTGAATCCTTGTTGTATCAAATACTTTTCCAACCTTGCATACCAAGCTCCGGGAGCTTGCTTCAATCCATATAATGCCTTCTTCAATCTGCAGACCATATTTGGTTTATTTGATAATTGAAATCCTTTCAATTGGTCCATGTATATTTTCCAATTTTCCATTCAAGAAAGTGGATTTCGCATTCATTTGATAAACTTTAAAGTCCTTATGTGATGCAAAAGCCAAAGACATCCTGATAGCCTTCCATTTTTTCCACTGTAACAAATGTCTCCTCAAAATCTATTCCTTCAACTTGTGAGTAGTCCTTACACACAAGGCTTGCTTTGTTCCTTACCACTGATCCATTCTCATTCAATTTATTTCTGAACACCCACTTAGTTCCAATTATATTTTTGTTTGCAAGTCTTGGGACAAGTTCCCAAGTCTAATTCTTTTAAATATGCAATAGTTCTTCTTCCATAGCCTTCATCCAATGTTCATCTTTGCATGCCTCTATTATTGTTGTAGGTTCAACTTATGAAAGTAAACA
>VDFB02090849.1:0-123159 GCA_007258455.2 Sequoia sempervirens
TGAAATTTTATAGAAATTGGTTTGTGATTTGATTTAAGCTCTATGAAAGAGTCTTCTACTTCTAGCTTTTCTATTCTAGATATTCCTTTTTGTGAGCATATAACATAGTCAATTACACTCTGCTTGTAGGGTTTACATGTGCATTTTCTTGGTTTCTCCCATTTGCTCATCCCATTACATATGAGCAAGTTTTGAATGATTCATAAGCCTAATAAATATTTCGAAAACATGTGATTGGTCCTTATGCATTTTTCGAGACTAACTTATTGCTATTTTTCTTCTTATGCCATCCAAAGAGGGTTCTTGTCTAAATCTTCGTTATTTCCTATTATATTGGTTCGTTTGTTTGATGTCCTCACATTATAGTCCCTAACTAATAGAATCTTCCCAAGCTTCATATAGGCTGAAATGTCCCTCTTCAAGGATGAATACTAATCTTGACTATCTAGATCACACTTACACAATTTAAAATTCTTTGGAGGAAAGTCACATGCAACTATATTGCTATTCCTCTTATTTCCTATGATTCTTATCTAGACATAATGTATATTTTCTATCATGTTTTCCTATTCTAATACTTCTGCCCACAATTCTTTTATTAACACCATTATCCCTCCTAGTCCTTTTCCTCTTATTTCCTATGATTCTTATCTAGACATAATGTATATTTTCTATCATGTTTTCCTATTCTAATACTTCTGCCCACAATTCTTTTATTAACACCATTATCCCTCCTAGTCCTTTGCCATATTGCTAAAGCTATACAATTAGTCTTTGAGGAAGTTCCCAATAATCAAGGCTACAACGTTCATCTTGAGAAATCATAACCGACACCAATCGGCTCTCAACAATCATTCTAAGCCTCTGCTGAAAAGGGTGGGTATCACGAACATCCTGCAGGAGCTACGTATCTGGATCATCTCGGGGAGGCGAAATCCCAAGGGCAGCTACATAGAACGAAAAATGTCTACAGGGTTGCCACCAAATTGTAGAGCAACTACCTCTGAATATAATTATACATCTCTCCTGATACTCAATGACTCATACGACTTGAAGGGCCTTTAACCATAACAGTGTAACAAAGATGATGTGTTGTATTGTGTGGTGAAAAAAATGATATGACAATAAAAATTGCCACGCTTCGATGCCATCCATTGTCCAGCTCAATTTTCATATCAGAGCACTCTATAGAGAGGGTTGCTTCAAAGAGGCACGGCACATTCTACTTACCACCCACAAGCCTTTTGTAGGCTCTTGTACATATCTTCATCTACTGCAAACGTGTACTGTCAAGAAAACCCTTTCAAAGAGAAGGCAATTCCACTCATACTTCAGTGACAAGGGATTCACATTTTCAACAACCAGATTTTTACAAAATACACTTATCAACATGTATGACAAGTGCGGAAGTTTGGTAGATGCTCGCAATGTTTTCAATCTTATGACAGAACCAAACGTCTTCTCATGGAATATGATAATTGCAGCTTACGGAAGGCATGGCTTTCCTCAAGAGGCATTCACATTGTTTCACCAAATGCAACGAACAGGCATCCAACCCGATCAGTTCACCTTCTCCATTATTCTCCCTGTGTGTGTTAACATGGCATCTTTAGAACGGGGTTTGCAAATTCATGGAAAAATCATCAAACGTGGATTTCAATCTAATGTTCTTGTAATGAACAATACCCTGATAGATATGTATGCAAAATGTGGAAGTATACAGAGTGCGCACGACTTGTTTGAAAAAATGCCTCAACGAGATGTGGTCTCATGGACTGCAATCATTGCTGGATATGCACAAAATGGGCTTGCCGAAAAAGCATTGGAGATTTCCAAGCAAATGCAATTCACAGATGTAAGGCCAGACTCAGCAACCTTTGCCAGCATCCTTCCAGCGTGTGGCAAACTTGGAGCTCTGGAACAGGGTATGGAGATCCATCAAAGAATAATTGAAAGTGGGTTTTTGTCAGATACAGGTGTGACTGCCTTGATAGACATGTATGCAAAATGTGGCAATATACTGAAGGCACGTGAATTGTTTGACAAAATACATAAACCAGATGTGGCCTCATGGACTGCAATTATTGCTGGATATGCAATGCATGGCTACAGCAAGGATGCCCTCAAACTCTTTGAACAAATGAAGCATTCAACAACCAATCTAGACCATGTAAGCTTCCTTTGTGTTTTATTTGCATGCAGCCATGCAGGTCTAGTGGATGAAGGCTGTCAATACTTCAAAAGCATGAGTGACTCTTATTGCATTATGCCTACAATGGATCATTATAAATGCATGGTTGACCTTCTTGGTCGTGCTGGCTATCTTGAGGAAGCCCTAAACTTTATCATCAAGATGGCATTAAAACCTGATGTGGTTATGTGGATGTGTTTGCTTGGCGCATGTAGGTCACAGAAAAATAAAGGGGTAGGAGAATTTGTGGCAACACTACTTTTTCAGTTGGAACCTGAAATTTCTGCACCTTATGTTCTTCTGTCAAACATATATGCAGAAGTGGGTAGGTGGGCTGATGTACTGAAAGTAAGGAAATTGATGAAAGATAAGGGGATTAAAAAGATACCTGGATGTAGTTGGATTGAAATCCATAAAATTGTGCATGTCTTTTCTGTAGGAGATAGATCACACCCACAAACACAGGAGATCTACGCAGAGTTGGAGAAATTATCTTGGGAGATGAGGGTAGCTGGGTATATTCCTGACACAAAACCTGTATTAAATGATGTAGAGGAGGAGGAGAAGGAATTACTTCTCTGTCACCATAGCGAGAAGTTGGCAATTGCCTTTGGATTGTTAAACACAGCCCCTAGAACAACTATTAGAGTTGTCAAGAACCTTAGAGTATGTGGTGATTGCCACACTGCAACCAAGTTTATCTCCAAGATTGTTGCAAGAGAAATTGTTGTCAGAGATGCGAACCGTTTCCACCATTTCAAGCATGGTCAATGCTCCTGTGGAGATTATTGGTGATGTTAAATGAAGCAAACCGTAAGCACAGCACTGCACTATGACAAGGTGCATGGGACCTGCAGTGGTAAGAGCGAATTAGGTTTTATTTTTAGTTTCTGAAGCAGTATTGTTTCTCAGTGTTTTGAGGGCTAGATGATGGTTTTGACTTGATGAAATCATATTGTATAACATGCATCACTGCCTAGATATACTGGTATATTTTTTGAAGCACTGTTTACGATAATGTTGAACTGTTTTCAGGAAGTCATTACAGCTCTGGAATGAAGAGTTGGAGGAGGCGGAGAAAAACAAGAAAAATCAACGAGTGGAATGGTTGAAGGAGATAAAAAGTTGCTTAACCAGCAGAAAATATGAGAGAAGATTTCACAGTCAAGCCAATGTTTGAATATAATGAGGGTTTTTCTTTATTTATTTTTTTGATTAGTTTCATTTTTCAAAAGATTGTTTCTGAAATCAACTGTGCATGAATTGAAAAATAATGCTAACTCAATTATCTTGTGCACATCACGTCTGCCATTTGGACTGAAACCATATTTACCAGACAATACATGCAAATTTACATCTTTCCAGGTGAATTTTTTGGTTGATGGTCTTGGAATACCGAGTAATTTTTGCTTTAAATCAGTTGATCTCCTGGCCAGGTATTGAGGACTCTTGTTTAGGCTACTGGAATTCGCTGGCAAAACGAAATTTCTAAAAAATCTCCTAATAAATCTTGAGAGATGCTTGTGTGTGTCTTGTAAGTCTCATTGCCTTTGTGATTATTCATCAATTTATACATGAGTCAAAAGGTCATAGAGAAATGATTATTGGAAAAGTTATTAAAGAGATGACCTTGACAATTAATAGAGGAGTTGGCTTGGGCCGTGGGTTTGCTCCCCATTGGTTTTGGCTTCAATTCCGCTTCCGGGTTTACTCGGTTGGGACTAGCTTGTAGGCTGTTGGGTCCCCCGCAAGGGACTAGTCTTGCCTCAACTAGCCCCCTTGGACGCTGGGCTATGTCGTGGGGATACCGCTGTCATTAACAAAATAAAAAATTATTTGATGTAACAAAAGACAAATGTAATGGTTCAAGCATTTTATTTATATATTAAAATGATGAATAGTATATATTTTTATATTAATACAACAAAAAGTACAATACATTTCACAGGAAAAGTGGGTGGTATGGCATCATATCTTAAAAGTTTATGTTGAAATTACAAAGCAACAATAAAAAATAAGTCAAAACACCAAGTTGCTAGGGCTATATGAATAGGAGGGAGATCCTTATTAGGGGATGGGCCTCAACCATCTAGGAGATCCTAACTATTTGAAATGGGTTCCCAACCCATAATGATAATATTTGTCTTTTTCCTCCTCTTGAGCAAGATTTGCATGCATATGAGAAATAAAAGGTCTAATTGAGGAAACTTTCCACAATCAAGGTAGCTAGAATGACCATGCTAGGAGGTAGTGGAACGACCACGTGGCATGTCAGACCAACCACAATGATTCCCACATGGTGGAAAGGCATCTTGATTGGCAAGAGATGGCGGCACATAAGGAATCATATAGGGGGCATTAGCCCAATACTCAAATGAGTGTCTACAAGTGGCAAATTTCTAGAATACTTTATTGGCTTGGACTTGTATTTGTAACATAATCATAGAGCATATAATTGCTTTAATATAAACAAAAAATGAGTGTCCAAAATAGATCGTGAAAATATAACAAAATTTCCATCTTTCCATATAGCAAATAGAATATCCACTCTACAAGCATGCAAAATATGAGTGTTTCATTAGCATTTTAGGGTAGTCACCTAAAAGTTCCATGTGCTAGGAAAAGGCTTTGGTTGGAAAGGATTGAAAAATTCATGAATTCAACTCCATGCAAGTTGGGGTTATAGGCAAAGCCAAAATAGATGCTTAAAATTTTCCATATGTCCACAAAAAGGATAGAGGGGATTAGAAACAACCAAATGGATAAGATGAGCTCTAATGTGGAGACCTTGATACAATAGACATCAAGCAAAATGAGCTAGCTTGGGATCCACAAGAGTGAACCAAATTGTTTGAAACCTATGTTGTCATTAAAGAATAGTGAAGAAGAGGTTCCACCTAGCACTGATTTTTGGAAACATGGGCAAATAAGGAGAAATAAAAAATACTCTTTAAAGGGATCATAATTCTTAAAAGAAATATTTGGATGCCATTTGCAATCCATCCACAAAAGTTTGGTGTAATGAATTTCAACCTTATGAATTATGTCAAGAGGAATATTTATACCAAAATAGTGTTGTAGGACTCTAAATCTTGCTTGCCAAGATTGTATTTGGCTTTGAATTTTGACCAAGAAAATCAAGTCTTAATGGCTATGAAAAACTTATCTCAATTAGTGCAAATGCCACATTTGTACAACCTTAATGAATGAATATATGAAACTTTGGCAAGGAGTCTAACCTACAAAGTAATCGTCAAAGATCACCAAAGAGATTGTTAATTGATAGAAATATCAACTCTAGAATTGATCATATTCCATATAAGCCACAACTTGAATTTTATCCATAAGGGAACCTAGATGCAATACAACGCTTGAGGAGAATTTTTCAAACATCCTTTCCTTCCGAGGCTTGGATTATCCACTTATCACATAAAGATAGACCCTATTTGTAGGTATCAATTAAGCCAAGACCACCAAAGTCATAGGGAAGACAACACAATTCCTAGGCGACTCTAAAAGCCTTTTCCTTTCTCTAAAGAAGCCCAAAGGAAATGTTTCTGCAAATTCTCCAACTTCTAATAGGAGGCTTTGGAGGGAACCTAATAAGAAGAGTAATACATATGACTAGTAACAAGCAGTTTGGAGAGAATTTGAAATTTCCTAGCAAGGAAAAATGGTTTGGCCATCCAAAAGTGCAATTTCTACTAAATGTGAGTGTGCATAGCTTGTCAAAGTGTCATCAAAGAGGACTAAAAGGCAAAGGGAATGCCAAAAAAACTAAAAACCATCCTTGTGAGAAATCCATTTCCAACCATAGAAATCAAGCCAAGTGGCTTGGGTAAGAAGGATTGACAATAAAATCATGTATATTACCATAGAATGTTAGAATTAGAAGCAAGGTAAAGTATTTAGACACTACAATGCTTGATTGACAATATTTAACTCCTCCAAGAGATTGAGAGAACATCAACAAAATAACCATTAAGAATTTGGAGATGAGAATTGGGAAGAGAAATACCCTTGACTCTCTATTGTGAGATTGTATTAGTGAGTAAATAACCAAATTCTTCAACTGCCATTATATAAAGGGCTAGAGCTAGAGGGAAACATTGATGAATGGAGCAAAAAATGCCAAAAGATGAAGATTGGTGGCTATTAATGGTGAGACAAGGTGAGACATCTCCAAAGAGATTTTGGATAGATGAGAAAATTGGGACAAAAGACGGGAGCTTGGAGCAAGGCTAGAATAAACAACGTTCAATGTGGTTGTAAGCTTTAGTGAAACAAATTTTGATGAAAACACATTGTTGTTGTGAATGCTTGACACATTAAATGCCTTCCCAAATAAAATGATATCGTTAAGGATATAACTAGTATGTTTCAAGTGGATAATAAGAAAAATAAAATGGTGGATGTGTAACATTAGGGCCTTGGCTATGGTTTTTTAGGAAGTATTCAAAAGTGTAATTGGTCATCAATTGCAAATTTCTTCAAGATTGTTGGCCTTAAGTATAATTTTAATATGTCCTTTATTTATGAGAGACCTTGACCAATAGCATCCCATAAGGCTTTATAAAGTTCACATGAGAAACTATCATAGCCAAGGGATTTATTATTATCCATTGAGAAAATTTCTCTATGAAGATTCCCTAAAGTGAGATGTTGGTCACAAAAGGCCCACAAGGAAATGAAGAGCTTGTTGAAGAACACACACATGCTCTTGAAGGGCCTGTTTAACTTTAGGGGAAGGTAGTTGTGCTTGGAAGGCTTGTTGAAAATGTCAAACAAAAAATTGAAAAATGGTAGGAATTTTGGATATAGCTTGTTGACCTTTTTTTATATGCTTAATCTTTGATAAAAAAATGGTATTCTTATAGAGATTTAAATATTTCCTTGTAATATTTCTCCCCAATTTTGAGCCAATGTAGGTGAGCTTTCAACTAAGTCCCCTACATATATGATTATCAACAATTTGCTTCTACTAGTAGAGTTGGACAATACACAATTATGAAGAAGGAGAAAATGGTAGTGCCTCTAACTTAGTAGTGGCCTGAAAAAGTTTTGAGGTATAAGTGATGATAGAATAGCACTATTTATTGGCCATAAATCGACAAAAAGTGGGTTGTTCATTTAATGGTATTATTCCACCATTGGATCTAACCAATCCCATGGATAGGTCTCGACTCAAGATTCCAAATGTGAAGAATGTGATCCAATGTGAGTTGATCAATCAACAAAGATGTGTTCAACTAAAATTTACATTTGGTGCATTGGCTCCCACCATTTTCCATTCTATAAAATATTGAATCAGAAAATTCTCAAAGAGGATGACACTTTGCAAGGACTCCATTGACAATTGAAAATAACTGGCAAAGGGAAAATTAGATTATCTAGATGTAACATAGCCCTGCCAAGAAATGTAAGGATTATTTTTATACCTTCCTACAAATTAGTTCATATATGACATGGACAATCAAGGAAATGACAACCAACATTAAGATTAAAAATAAATAATTTATTGAGTATATAATTCAAGCTTCTCACTCACTAGTTTTCCAATGAATAGGGAAGTGGCAACATCTATTAGATACTAGCTTAACCATATTGGAACAACCACACGATCCAAGAGGTAGGCGTAGAGGCTTCACAATCCAATGCCAGAGAAGAGATCTTTCAACAATGCAAATGGAGGCATAAATATTGACCCCAAAAGAGTGGTCATTAATATTAAAGAGAACCCATAGAGTATAACTAGTGGGTTCACATCCATGAGATACAATGTCTAACTACCAAGTGAAGTGCTAGTGACAAGTCCTTATCAACCGAGTTCATGATCACAATGTAAAGGTAACTTTGTAACATGCCAAACCTTCAATGCAGTACAAATTTCTAAATTTACACCTTGCGAGTAAATAAATTAGGTAACAAGTCATTGCAATAAATTTTTTCTTTCTTTTATTGAGAATATACGAACAAGATGCCATATCATATTACAATAAATATTCCATTTCATTACAATAACTTCACAAGTTACAACAATACAAGAATACATACATTTACATACATAGCTCCAATGAGCTTTGGAACAAATAGCTGTAAGATGGTCCAAGATTCTTCCTTTCAAATATTGGTTATTTTTTCGTCTATTGTGTAGGAGAAGCATCATGCAGACGCTTTTCCACCAACCATGGACTCATAATGTGGTCCCCTGCACATCTATCATTCTATAGATGGCCCTTCCCTTCAACAAAAAGATTGGTAGAGTAGCTGATAACAACAACCAATTGAGCATGTGTTGTGTCCCACATAACTAGAACTTGTAACCCTACAAACTCTTTTTAGCATGTAATATTGGATCATAGTGAACTGACAGTGTTAGTCTCGGTAGTCACACAAACTAAGTGGAGTCTCGGACATTACACTACTTGATCAAAGTGTTCTCATTCAATACTTTGAATGAAGTCATCTATCACATACACTAATTAGGGCCGATTTGACTTAAGGCTATCTTAAGCTACGTATATAGGTATTTCCTTCAATGGATAGTCCATCATCCCAGATAACCTACAACCATATTAATCTACTTGGAATAAACCTACTTAACTAGTAAGTATTCAAGCTAGGTATTTTCTTCAATGAATAGTTCATCATCCTAGAGATAACCTACACACTTGAAATAACCCTATTTACACTTAAGTACACAAAATCCCTCCCGTACTAGATTATCTATCCTAGGAGTAAACACCAACTTTCCTAGTTAAATCAATAACTTAGCTAAGTGTACCATATGTGCCTTTGATGTTCAATCATACCTAGTATACAATACTTATGATAAACACCCATATCCTACTATGGACTAAATACAAACACATTGGATGGTCTCAGTCAAAGAATTGTCATATCCAAAAGATGATTCCATTCGAGAGTATCACCTCTTTTACTAAAAGAGGTTTACACTGTGAGCCTACTCTTGTCAATGCAATATCTTTATTTGAGTGTATATTGACATAATTCAAGTAGAAACTCTAACCCAATAGTTATCTATAATCAAATAACTAGCTACGAGTAACCCATGGACTCAAACATATCTAGTATAATTAAATACCTATGTCGTCAACATATCTAGTATATTTAAATACCTATGTCAAGCAATCTCTCCTATCATGGAGTACTTAAAAACACATTATGAAATCGACATAATAGCTTCAATTTCCTTTTCTAATTTCACTAATGCATATACCAGGAAAGACATATCAACCATGCATGCAAGACACACCATTCAAAATTAAAATAACAAAGAAGAAGAGTTCCTCATGCCTGTTATCGCTTTCCAACTAAAGACAACTATGCAACCCTCTCCCATCAACAAATAGCTTGAAAATAAACTTCTCAGAAACAACTCTATCTCACTTGTTGACAACTTACTTCTCTCAAAAAACAATGTTACCTCTTACTCAAAATAGAACACTCTTTATATCTCACTCATAAAATAAGGCAAGTATGGCTAGTCATAACTCATAAATAATGAGCTGCAAAAGATGTACAATCTCTTGGGAAAGAATACGTCCCTCTCAAGTGAAATGGTTCAACTATTTATAGAGTAACCAAGCAACCTCAAAGCCTATATTTTAGGCATGCTAATGGACAACAAGCTTCATGCAAAGAAACACATGAAACCTATCAGAAAAGGTGGCAAATTATCAAGCTAAGACTCATCTTATTCACCTACAGGTTGACTTGTTTTGTGACAACATTTTGAAGACTAATTCAATCAACATATGCATAATTCAAATAGTTACAATGAGAAGACATCTACAACAAATCAAACAAAAAGGTGGTACCAACTTCAATTCCTTCTCCTACATATTTGGCACGACCAAACTCAGTCAATTCCAATTTTATGATAGCAGGTTTCTATCGATTCAAATGGTGAATGAATCGACTTGGCAGTTTAATACGTTAGAAAAATTCAAGCACAGTCTCAATAAATACATCGAACAAGTCAAGCGTATGATAGACAACAAATAACAAATGTATTTCCATGACTTGTATCGTGTCTCATTCATTATGATTATTGGTTTCCACTAGCAGTCAAAAGCTATTAAATCAACTTCCATTGACATGGTCAATATCGACCTTTATTCCATAGTCTCAATCGACTATGACAACCAACGTAATAATCATTATAATCAGCTTTCATGATAATTGATTTCAGGTATATAAATCGCCCTTCAAAATGGCAATGACCTTGTTTTGACTAAGTCTTTATGACTTAATGTGTTTGGCTTTCAAAATGTGGGTTAAGCGCTTAACACGTTTAAATAAACATATACATTGCCTCTCTTAAAAGGCAGTGCCCTATCAAGCATTTAAACCCTCTTCAAAACATTCGTTCTATAAAATGATATGTATTTAAATTTATAAGACAATCATTTATAAATTTATATATGCATAAGACATATTATATATATAAATATATATACACACCTCTATATAAGCATTACGCTTACATGTGTATATATATATGTATGCATTCCCATATACATACACAAAAGAACAATAATAATGTCAACATACATATATACTTTTGCATATATACGCAAGATAGTATTATTATATATATCATCAAATATATATATACATACTCCTCTATGCTTATGTATGCTTACATATACATGTATTTATGTATATAACTTATATATATAAATATACGTTCGATTGCACCGTCATGCACATACACATGTATATATTCCTATTCTCGTCAATACATATATTCGTTAAGTATATATATATATGTATATATATACTCATATATATGTAATTGATCCCTCAAGTGAGTATGTTTGTAAGTATTCCTACTTACACGTACGTGCATATGATTGCGCTCTCACATATGAATCAATGTATGTATATACTCATATACATGTATACTTTTGGTGTAAATATGCATCTATAGAAGGCTGAAAGACACATAACATCATAATTTATATACATATATGCATGTCTATACATATGTCATCATAGCTGTTTGGACATCCCATTATATCCATCATATGTGTATGCCATCATATGCATACATATGCATGTGTGCATATATCCAAACACTCATTCATCCACACAAACAAACACAGTAAGATAAGGAAGGTCTCAAAAGCTCAAATAGATAAACATCACCCAATAATGCACTCAATAGTAAACAAGACCTTTACTAATGTAGATATTTCAAGCTAGGGATGACTTACCAACTTCTCACTTCTATGTCTAGACTCAACAAACTACTGTGGTGTGTGTATATGCTTAGATAATTTACTTTTTCTGGTTATCCAACCAAGATCTTCTCCCGAGTGATACTTCCCCTCCACCTGGAGGAATGAACATTTACCTGCAACCATTAACACATGCCTATGACAGTCAATTGTTCACAACATATACAATACATTTAAGCATCTCCAAAGTTAGAATTATAATAATTCAATAACCATCTATTCACATATATGCAGTATTTCACCATGAATAACATCAACTAAGATAGCATCAAATGAAACAACATCAAATGAGATAAAATTCATATTGATCGCAAGGTGCAAGCACAATTTATTCATCTCCAAAATTCACATTACATTCACATTTTACCCTACTTAGTAATAGAAAATAGTAATTACACAACTGGGGTGTAACAAACTTTTTGGCTAGATGATACAATAAACTAAAAAGGTATGAAAAGTATAATTTTAACTCTTGTAAACAAAATACATCAAGGTCAAGAAATATTTTTCAAGCATCTTGTTGGGTCCTAAAACCATTGCTTTAAAATCCTAAAACTCTTCAAGGCTAGGTATTTATCATCAAGAAGGTAAACTAGGGGTTCGTCAATAGACTATGGAGGGTTCAAAGACAAATGACAAGAGTGGGTAAACTCATCTTCATTTTGGTCTCAACTAGACTTGGGAGGGTGTTCCTAGAGGTAACCTTGAGCAAGGTTTTCATTACAACTAAAAATTAACACATGATAAACATATTGTAATAGTACCCAAATGCAAGTTATGATATTGAATTCTGTCAGTAAACCAAAATTGGCTTGCTACTATGACCTTTGTTAAGATAATGCACATATGTAAATCATGATTGACTTAAAATAACTATTTTCAAGGCTTACTTTAGATATTTCCCTACTTATACATTGAATCATAAGCTGCATAAGAAAACTACTTTTGTTCCTAAACTGATGGTTAAAGATTTATTCATTTAAGGAGTTTGATTGGTTAAATATTTCCAAGACCAATGTCTATCCAAGGAGTACAGAGTCATAGTTTACCAAGATGAACAACTTATTGGAAAAAAATGATTAATTTTGCATTTACACACACTAGAGATAACATCAAACATAGATCATACTTAACAATCCATCCACACACTACAAAGGTCCATGTGAAATGCAAAAGAGACTATTACAAATATTGTAATGAATTAAAATGACTCACATTTATCAAATATACATTACACTCATACCAAAACATGTGGCAAGAGAAACTATAATTGACTCAAGAATTCCCTAAATGTCTACATGCACATATGGAGACATTCATGCACTACTATCATATATAATATTACAATTCATGTGATATTCAAAAAAATACTACTCAAATTAGATTGGACTAATGAGAGTTGGAACCCTAGGAATCTCTAACACATGCAACATCTAAATATAGCCAAAATGATCAATCCATGAAAAGAGGAGAGAACTTACACTTATAATAGCTAGGAGTTGCACCCTCAAACACCTAAAAAAAATTGTATGAGAGCTAAAATTTTATATTCGTTGATCGTATTAATGGTGTCTTGTGTTAGGATTCAACTATAGCCTTTGTAAAATGTGTTTGCAATTATGCCTAGGAGATCATTTTTTTTTGGAAAAAAATACATCTAGAATTTATTGTAATGTACCTTCCTTAGACAACTTAGTCTATAGCAGAGGTTGGCCTACTATTAGGGTTCCCATAGGTCAGCGGAATGGTTAGGAGACCCAACCAAGGGCTGTGGAGTTTAGCTGGGAGCTTTATGAGCTTTTCAATTTGGAGTTCAATTGATGAATCCAAGGTTAAAGTGAAAATATTAAGGTTTTCTTTAAGTGAATAGTAACTGAAAATCATAAGGTGAATGGTGAAAATTTCCCCATCCTAGCAACTCAAGTTGTTTTTAAAAAAGTGGCCTTTTTCTTTGGATGAGGAAAGACCCTCAAGAAAATTATTTTATTGACTTTTATTAAAAAAGTCCATGAGGGGTTATAAAACAATGTGTTGGGATCCCTTTTGAGCATTCTATTCTCATTTTTACAAAATCAATTGCAAGTTTGAGCTCTTGGAAGAGGGTTTCAACAACATACAAGTCTTCTAAGGATGAATCCCTTGGAGGATAGTGGATTGGACGAAAACCCAATTCACAAAATAGGGAAATCTTCTCTGGGTTTCCATTTGGGCATCATTGGACTTCATTACAAGTTAATTTGCACTTATAATTGATTGTAGCAAGGTGTTATTAGAAAATAATTGCATATTTTGATAGTTTATGGCAACTAAGGCACATGGGTATTTGATTTTATTGCATATTCTTCCACGACAACAATTTATCTTTGATTTGGTACCTTATTCGTGGAGTTTTGATCAAGGCTGCTTGTTGGGTATTTTGAGAGGCACCTAAAGTTTGGTAAAAGGTTGATGTTCTTGATTTTTATCATTATTTCCAGCCTATTGGTGATCCTCTACAACACTTATTTCATCATCATACTCAGCCATACCGTTTGAAGTTGTAACAACGAAGTGATTCATGATTTGACTTCAATAATCAAGCTACAATTGGAGCTATACATCCGAGTATGTGTTTATCATTTTGGGTAGTCAAATATTGCATTATATAAGGGTTTTAGACTGTTGTTATAGTATAATTTAATGTATATTAAACCTCTGAAACTTTTAATGAAATTTGATATAGTTGAAAAAAAGGGGTTCTATTGAGTTGCAATTGTTGTCTTTCACTTATGCAATAGTTCTCTTTCATTTCTATGCTTTCCTCTATGATTTTGCAATGAAAAACAAGCAATGGAACTCAAAAAAACAATCAACAAAACCAAATTAGACCATGCAAGACAACTATTTGACATTATGGCAAGAGGGAAAAACTAAAAAAATTAGGGTAGAATTGGTAAGGGATGTTTCATTTATAGAGCTCAAACCAGGGCCTTAATGGTGATTTGGAAGTTTTTGAGATAGTTGGATGAGAATTTATAGCCATGCTAATGTAAATGACCTTCTAGGCATCAAATTTATGTTCTTGTCTTTACACTTAGTGACACTAGAGAGATATTCTATACACTTTGACTAGTAGGAGCATTGTATTTTGCGGTTACTAACATGTGGCCTAATAATATCATAGTATCTCAATATGCGTATTAAGAACTAATAAAAAAATGTGCAATAATATTTTATCTTCCATTCCTATTGCACATTGTAGGAATATAAGTGGTGTCTACATTCAAAATTACAATGCAAAGGAGTTGCATGATATAATGAAAGTATGTCATTTGTTTGCCACCATATATAATACTATCAAATTGGAAACCAAATCAACATTTCCTCTTAGAAAAAATAAAGGCAGATCATGCATAATAAAAATTAAAGTGAAGTCCACACTCAAAATTATGATATGAAGGAACTACGCGATGTAATGAAATGTCGCTATTTGGAGACCACATCAACATTTCTTGAGAGAAGTAAAACCCATCATACATCATGGAAATAAAAATGGGATATATTGATGATCATTAAAGAGATCACCTTGACAATTAATATTATTTGATGTATCAAAAAGAATGAGTTTTTTTAATGATTCAAGAACTATGTATATAATAAAATGATGAATAATATATATTTTTATCATAGTAAAACAAAAAGTACAATACATTTTCACAGAAAAAATGGGTGGAATGGAATCATATCTTAAAAAGTTTATGTTGAAATTACAAAGCAAATAAAAAAAGTTAAACCACCAAGTTGTTATTTTCACTTTTCTAGTGTGCTCTCACACCTGCTTTGGTTATTATTTCTCTTGTATCAAGTGGTGTGTCCTCATTCTTATGACATGTGCAAATATTTTGAGTGTGCTTAATTCACTATAATGAATAGTGCAACCCTTAATATCTAAATTTTGTAACAAAAAAAAGTTAGTTGTATTGTGTTTATGCCCATTTGTATATGCGTAGATAGGTGGGAATGACAACATTTGATAAAGGATCAATTAACAAGGAAAAATATTTTGCAAATGAAAAGAAATATTTGGCTAATAGCATGGCTCTATCAAGTCTCCTATAGGCCCCATTAGAACACACTTTGAGGCTACTCCACATGTGTCATGTATTGTATGATCATGGCAACAACCAGGTTAAGATAAAAAAGGCCCAATTTATTATGCATATGTTAACAAGCCTTTGTTTCACTAGTCGTCCATCTCATAGGAAAATCACCACATTTATCATAGGTCATCTCAATCATATTAAAATCCCTACATAGAACCCAAGTGGAGACAAGCATTAATAATATTATTTGAGGCATAAACATTAATAACTCTAAATGAATGATTATTAATTTTGAGAAGAGTCCATAATGCTTAGTTGGTGGGGTCACATCCTTGGTCAACTAAGAGTTGAAGCCATGTAGGAAAGATAAAGATGACAACTCTTCCATGACCCAATTCATGGTCACAATACAAAAATTATTGGGGAATGCAACAAAAAGAACAAAACTAAAAAAATAACTTCTTACAAATAGAGAATATCTAGACCTAGAAATATTTGTCAAGTGTCACACACATAATAATTCCTTGGGAGGTCCATCAAACCTTAAATATTCTAAGATATAAAATACATATGCAAGTGTCAAGAATCATATCCTCACTATCCATCTCATTAAGAGTTGAATCATTATTTTATAAATTTGCTCCATAGAATTGAAACTGCATATCTCAATGAAAGGTTGGGTAGGTCACCATTTCTTTGGAAAATATTCACCTTAGTCCAAAGACCTAGGAAAGTTGTAGGATCTTTTCTAGACCATCAAGGGTGGTGACAATGAGTGAAAGATCATCTCCACCTAAGAAGATAAAAATAATTCCACTAGTGGTTCTTTGGTGAATTTTAACTTATTCACTTCCCCAAATAACTCCCCTTTGGAATAATTTTTTTTTGTAGGTCCCAAGGTTTTGAAACTGTACATCCTTGAGGTTTTGATGGACATCTACCAGTGCCAACCGAAGACTTAGGTTGAGATCCACTATTACTATTAATCTTGGCTTTGTGACTAACCACAAATGACTGCCCTTCCTCTTTTTTGTAAGAGTTGGGTTATCAATAGTTGGTTGTGAAATGGAAGAAAAAGTAGGTGATGGAAAAATGGGTAAATGGAGAATGTGTGCACCTATCTTCCTTATTTCATTAGGAAAAAGAGATCCCAAAAGGTAGGATTGACTTTCAGCCCTATTGGAGATCTTGGCTATTTTCCTTGGAAAAAAAGTGTAAAATATGCCTAAAATGCACTTTTGGGTGAAAAACTAAAAATGCTTAATGAACTCAATTATGTAGTTTGAAACTTGAATCATCAATTTAAAGCATAACACAATCAGAAACAACAAAATTTTGACAGATTTGAGAAGGGTAAGTTGATGTGTACGAGTCACCAAAAGTTGTTGTTGAGTGTCCTCCTAGGATAGATTCGCCCTAGGGTGAATGGGTCTTGCTACACGGAACCAAAATATGATTTCACAGTCCTCTACTCCTGGATCTGCACTCCTAATTTCTTTAGATCTCATTGTCGAAAATCAAAAATAAATTCTACAAGTAAGATTTTGTGTCTTGACAACTTTGAAAAATTGCACTTTTGATCTATCTTCAATCCTTCTTCACCTACAAATCTACAAACATAAAGAGTGAAAAATTGTTTTTTTTTAGTAAATAGGAGTTTTCCTTGGTCAAACCTTGTTTTGGTAGTTAAACCTTGAAATGAAATAATGATAAAAACAAGGAATGATGAATGAACACTAGTTTGTTGCAACTCACCAAATCCTTTAATGGTTGCCCTTGGAGGATTGAAGTCTAACACATCACTCCAAGGATTGGATCTTGCATGAAATGGCTTGATTGGATAATGATCTTGATGATTGAATTTTGATGCTTGAAAACTTGAAACCTACATCACAATGTTAGCTCCAAAAACATGCATGAATGCAAATAACTTTGACATGATGATCTTGATCTTGAATGCTAATGTAGAAGACTAATAAATTTTCTCTTGAATGCTCTTGATAATAATTTTTTCTATAATTTTTCTCATTCAAAAGTCTTAGGATTTGAGTTGAAAAAAAGACCTTGTATTTATAGGTAATTTTCTAATTTCCCAACAATTAAACATCAAAACCAAACAATTGCAATTTGAATTTGAATCATAAAAAATGTCACTAAAAACATATTAAAAATAGAGATCCAAAACTTAAGGAGGACCCATTCGCCCTTGGGCGAATGGGTCTTAGGACCTAAATCTAGGACACTCAATTTCCAAGGCAATTTAATTAATGTTTGCAATTGTTTAATACGTGGGTTACCCTTTCAGAAAATGGGAGTAATTAGGATTTTAAATGCATAAGTGGGTCAATTAGAGGCTTAATTAAGTCCAATTAATTAGGGGGATGCAAACATAGTGTGAAAATGTATAGGAGTACATTTTTTGACACTACATTTAGCTCCCACTTTAGTGAGAGAATGAACTTGTGCTCAAATTCACACTAAAGTAGAAAAATAAGCATCAAGAGGGGTCCAAGTGTACCAATGTTGATGGGATAGGATGAAAATGATCAATGAGGATGATCAAGGTCCCATGGAAAACCAACATAAGTACAGAGGAACACACATATATGTATGATATAGATTAGAAAGATAAGATACACAAGCATGCAATGCCACAATTAATGCAAAAAGAAAAGAAGAAAGGGTGGATCAAGCCTTGACTATTTTTCCAATAGGTTTGGATCAAGCCTTAGTTGTTTGTCCAAAAAAATGTTCACAAGTGGAAACCCATTGTCCACTATGCAAACAAAATATACTCACATGGGCTAGTGAAATCCGCTATCCGCTAGGTGAGCCCCAAAAGGGTGGATGATGGGAAAGTCATGCCAGGTCTACAGGCTCCCATATGTCAACCATACAAAAAGTTATACCTCCTGATAACTTTGATAAGGCACCACAAAGAAAGGTCATAAGGCTAGCAAGCTGCATTATACTAGACACTCATGAAAAACAAAAAGGCTCCATTGACAAGGAATTTGTGTTATGCTTGGTGGCCATGGAATTTTTTTAAATACAATAGGATAAGATAGTTCATGAAAGGTCCCACCTTAGGGAACATCATGCTTAATGTCACCAAGAGAGGACTAGTCGAGGATAGAAGATTCATAGCTTAGGGAATGCAAGTCATAACATTACCACTAAGAGGAATGCCATATGCCAAGAAAGGTCATGCTCTTGAAGGACATCAAACCCAATGTCACCACCAAGAAGATACATCACGTGAAGTAAGAAGACCGCACTTTGAAGCAAATACATGAATCTTTATTCTGAAAGCCCTATGTAAAACATATGTTTCCAAAATAGAACTACGTCATACAAAGGAGGTTTCCCCCATATTCAATCCTAAGATAACACATAAGAGATCCATGGATTTGGGGTCAACGTTATGTCTTTGCTACAATGATATAATCGAACTCATAATCATCACCATTCCCCAAATGACTCGTGGAACAATGAGCACAAAGGAAGAATGACACATAGAGAGAAAAAACAAAGAAAAGCTTTTGGGTCAACATGAAAGAGACCTAAATGTCTCAATGCCTTGTGTCATCCCCAAAAGGAAAACACAAGACAAGTGAAAATACAATGGTGTACGACATATAGAAGATTGAAGATACAAATAGAAGAATGTCACGACATGTTCACTTCCTTTGTATCCTTGCTCCAACAAAGTGTCCAGGGTCATCCAAAGTAGGCTCAAAAACATATAAAGACATGTCAAATGACACTATATGGGGGATCACATTACACACATGCAATCACAAAGAACATGAAAACAAAACAAAGAAAAGACTAGTATGGAACATGCGAGTCAACCTATAGCAGGTCATCCACATCCCAATCTTATTCACCATATGTGTAAGGCAAACAACTAGCCAAAGGGACAACGATAAGTGTCAAACTAGGACAAGGCTATCTAACTCCTTTCCACCACTAAGTGTAGGACAAGGATGAGCCGAGGTAGGTGATGAGAATGTGCTCCTTGCAATATAGAAATGATTTGTAGTAAATGTAAAACATGCAATAGTGAGTATGCTATGATTCTACAACTATCACATGGAAAGGAGTTAAATGAATGCATTCTAAGGAATTATCTCAAGGATATCAAATTCATCTAGGATCCTCTTTAAAGCATGACACTCATTAGTACTATTTCCAATAGTTATATGATATTGACAATGAGTCATGTTTGTACTTTTTCATTTTTGATTTTGCTTGATAAGTGACAATGTTATAATTCCTTGATTAAGGAGTGTGTGTAAAACTTTTTCATTCTCAGACATAGGACAAGGAAATTGAAACTTCTTGAGTTTATAAGGCCTTTTTCTTTTGCTTGATTGGGAAACTTTTTGAGGTGGAAGTGGAGGTGGAGGAGCTAAGGTGACCCTATCATCTGTGTGAGGTATTAATTGGTCTCTTGAAATGATCTTGTGAAAGAGAACACCTTTTCCCTTAGGAGATGTGCAAGGGGGGGGGGGAGGAGATCTTGATATCCTAACCCCTTGGTATACTTAGATGGTATTTTCTCTAACACTCTATGGGTTTCATGCTCATTTGTTATGTCACATCCTTGTTTATTTAAGATCTTAAATTCTTGACCATAACTCTCTTCTAAGTTAATGGGTGTATCAGTAACTCGATGAGCATAGGATAGAAGAGTTTCATTATTTTCCTTGTTAACAAGTTCATTAATGATTGATGGCTGAGGCTTGCTTTGTGCTTCAATTTTGGGATGCAAAAGGTTGAACATATCAAGTGATGGGGATATAGGTGGTGTTTGCATGGATGGATAAAAGGATGCATTGTTCTTGAGGTTGTGTAGGGAGTCTTGTACGGATTGTTGCATGCTATCTTCATCTTGACCTAAGATATCCACCTCACGAGGACACTCATTAGGAGGTAAAGGTTCATTAGTAGGATCAATTTCATTAGGGTCATCATCAAACACACAACTTGAGACATTTTCCAAAGATTTCAATGACATCCATAGTTTATCAAAACACATGTCCATGATGCAAGAATGAAATTTAATGCAAAGTTTTAGATCTAATATATGAATATTTTTTTATTTTTGAATGCAAGAGACTGAAAATGATGCCAATTTTTATTTCAAACAATGTACTCAATTTGACCAATTGAACTTAATGCAAGAAAGTATAGAATTTTTATTTTTTGAAATTGAAATATAGATTTAACAACATAAAAAAACCAAGCAAACAGAGACAAGTTGATGCCTATAATTTTGAAAAGACACCTATACATGGATTGATTCACCCTAGGGAAAATGAGTCCTAGGCCAGATATATGCAAAAATGAAAGTTTGAATTTCTTGCTTAATATTTGAATTCCCTGTTTCAGGTTGCAAACTGTTGTTTTGGTGACAAATTTTTCTAGATTTAGGTGTCCTAATGCAAATGAAATTAGTGACAAATGATGAATAAAGTGACACTTTTTGAAATGCAATTTTGACTCAATTTGATAATGTAAATGACTACAAATACACTAATATGCAAGTACTATGCAAAATCAATGTAATATGCATGCAATTTTTTTGGATTTTTCAGATTTTAAATAATGTAAAATGTAAATTTAAAACCCTAAATGAGATGTAAACTAATGAAATTTTGACAACCCTAAATATAATGCAAATTAATGCAATTTCAATGCAAACTAATACAAATTCTAGATCTAGGGTTTTAATGAACTCTAAATTAGAAAGTTTATAGTGCAAGAATGTCGGGTTCACCAAAATGAAATGAAAGAAAAAGTAGGTGATGGAAAAATGGGTAAAAGGAGAATACAGGCACCTATCTTCCTTATTTCATTAGGAAAAAGAGATCCCCAAAGGTATGATTGACTTTCAACCCTATTAGAGATCTTGGCTATTTTCCTTTATGACAAAAAAGTGTAAAACATGCTTGAAATGCACTTTTGGGAGAAAAAATAAAAATGCTTAATGAACTCAATTATGCAATGTGAAACTTGAATCGTTAATTTAAAGCATAACACAATCTGAAACAACAAACTTATGACATATTTGAGAAGGGTAAGTTGATTTGTACCAGTCACCAAAAGTTGTTAATTGTCCTCCTAGGACAATTTCCCTAGGGAAAATGGGTCCTTCTACATGGATCCAAAATTTGATTTCATAGTCCTATGCTCCTGGATCTACACTCCTGATTTCTCTGAATCTCATTGTAGGAAAAAACATAAACAAATTCTGCAAGTAAGAAATTTTGTGTCTTGACAACTTTGACAACTTTGCAAAATTGCACTTTTGATCAATCTTCAATCCTTTTTCACCTACAAATCTACAAACATAAAGAGAGGGAAAAGTTATTTTTTTTGGTGAATAGGGGTTTTCCTTGGTCAAACCCCATTTTGGTAATTAAACCTTGAAATGAAATAATGATAAAAAGAAGGAATGATGAATGAACACTAGCTTGTTTCAACTCACCAAACCCTTTAATGGCTACCCTTGGAGGACTAAAGTCTAACACATCACTCCAATGATTGGATCTTGCATGGAATTGCTTGATTGGATGTTGATCTTGATGCTTGAAAACTTGAAACCTACATCACAATGTTAGCTCCAAAAACATGCATGAATGCAAATAACTTTGACATGATGATTTTGATCTTGAATGTTGATGTAAAAGACTGATAAATCTTCTCTTGAATGCTCTTGATATTAATCTCTACTATAATTTTGCTCCTTCAAAATTCTTAGGATTTGAATTGATAAAAAGACCTTGTATTTATAGGTAATTTTCTAATTTCTCAACAATTAAACATCCAAAGCCAACAATTGCAATTTGAATTTGAATCATAAAACTACCACCAAAAACATATTAAAAATTGAGATCCAAAACTTAAGGACCCATTCGGGTGAATGGGTCCTAAGACCTAAATCTAGGACACTCAATTTCCAAGGAAATTTAATTAATGTTTGCAATTGTTTAATATAGGTTCTCCTTTTAGAAAATAGGATTAATTAGGATTTTAAATGCATAATTGGGTCAATTAGAGGCTTAATTAAGTCCAATTAATTAGGGGGATGCAAACATAGTGTGAAAATGTAAAGGAGTACATTTTTTGTCACTACAGGCTAAATGGTAGTTTATTATGGGGAGTAACTAGCGACACTTTAAAATCTTGTGCTTAAAAGATTAACAATAATAACAAGTATTGAGATAGTTTAGATGGATAACACACTAGGTGCATCTCATTTTCCCACTTTGTATATCAATTGTCTCCTTTAGATCCTTAGAGAGGTCAACTTTAAGACAAACCATCTTCTAGGGTTGAGTTGAAAAGGACTTATCAAGTTTGACACTTGAATAAAATTGCCTAAGGATGAGGCTATCTTGATCAAGAAATTCTAGCATGGAAAAGATAACCCATAAAATTCCATCTACACAGAGCTTTCTCATTAGAAGCAATGAAGTCTCTAGTCCAAGGTGTGAATATGAGAAAATATGCACAAAAATACTAGTAATTGTGCTTGAGAATAGCCTCTATATGGCTAGATTGAAAAACTACAAAATAAAAAAAACCTTGGTGAGGTTTTACATATCATCAATGTGGATCCCATGTGAGACCCAAGCCTTGGTCACCCATTCTTTAAGCATGCTTTTAGGGGAGACTCTCCCAACAAAATAACTTATCAAAGTATAATTTCAAGACAATAACAATTGATATCAAACTCTAGAATGGGAAGAACCACAACTAAAGGTGTTTTAGAGGATGTACCTCATGGAATTCCTTGGGAACACATTTCCTAAGATGCTTGAACAAGGGAACCATTGCCATGTGTTTTCAAACCTTCAACTCTAGCAACAACTATGGAGTTATAAAAGGTTGAGCCATTTATAATGGGTAGAAAATTCCCACATCTGTAGTAGCCTTGAAGGGGCCACAATAAATATAGAAAATAAATACGAAACCTTGCTTGAAAATGAACCAATATGACACAAAGGAGATACAAATTATTACCAGCATAACCAAGAATAAAACCCTAGCAAATCACTCTCTTCATAAACATAAAGTCTAAAATTAGTTTTACAGAAGTACTCCTAGAAAAAACAATATCATGATGTTGTATGCATAAGATATTGGACATCTTATGCCATTGCAAAGGAAACCAACATAAAACAAGGCCTACACACATCATTACCAATTATTAGCAAGTATTGATAGTTTTTTGTAGGAATTTTATGTCGAGTCTTGCTTTAAGCATACATGGTGATGATTGAGAATATATTATGGTTGATAGGTTGTCAAAGATGATAATTCTGATGCATTACAGGAAAGGGGTTTTTGTAGAAGACACTAGAAAGATTTTCTTTAAAAGGTCATGGTTCCATTTCAGCGTTCCATAAACCATTGTGTTAGAGAAGGGCAATAGATTTCTCAATTTTTTTTATTTTTGTTGTGGTCCATGATGGACACAACACTAACAAAGTCTATATATCTTTCCATATATATATTATAGATGGAAAAATAAAGATTTTTATTAGCATTATTGTACAACTTCTCTAGATGTATCACTAGAATTTTCCTCACACATGGGATGAGGTCTTACCCTATGTCCATCACAACTACAATTGTGTTGTTCATAGCTCCATAAGACACAACCCTTTCTAGGTCTACACAACCACTAGTGCATATTGATGTAACATTACTTATTGTGTTGGACAAGTCATCACCTTATGCAAAAAAGGAAATGAATAGTGAAACCAAATTTATCAAGAGGATATTACATATTTAACAACATAGGCACAAGATCTTCTAGTGAACTAGTGAAAAGTACAAGCAACAACATAATCAACATTTTTTCCCTCATCAATTTCAAGTGGGACAAGTGGGACATAAGTATGATTACATTTTTAGAAAAAGAGACTTTAAGGCCTAAACAGCAAGCTCATGACTTTGTAGTATGAGCCATATCCAATTACCAAACAAGTGAATGCTAATGCATTTGAACTCAAACTATTAACCCATCTCATATAATATCTAGTATTTAATGTTGAATTGCTCTAACCATACTTTCCACCACTATTGAACATACAAGATATTGAACCATCATTCTAATTCTTATTGATCAAATTATTGATACATTGATCAAAGAGATAATATTCAATCAATTCTCCTCTATATCAAGACAAATAGTTCTTTAATTGTTTTTTGAATATAGGGAACAGGATTCAATGCTGCATAAATAATGGTAACCAAATGGCCAATTATTTCCTGGGCGGTTATCATTCTTCTGAAAGGAGACACCAGGATGGGTGTTTAATTTTTTCTGCCATTCAAGATCGTAGACTAAAAAATCAAAGCGTTAAGCACACAATGGCAGCCCTAGTCCACCTCAAACTCAATATCATAGCACTCTGTAGAGAGGTTCGGTTGAAGGAGGCTCTGCAGATTTTGCTTACTGCACACAATCCTTGTGTAGACTCTTCTATATATCTTCATCTATTGCAGACCTGTATTGCCAAAAATGCTCTTTCAGAGGGTAAACAAATCCACTCTCTCATCAATGGCAGCCGATTTAACTCTGCCAAGTATGCATTTTTACAGAATAAACTTATCAACATGTATGACAAGTGCGGAAGTGTGGAAGACGCTCGCAATGTCTTCAACGCAATGGAGAAACCAAACAAATTCTCATGGAATATGATAATTGCGTCTCACAGAAGTCATGGATTTCCTCAAGAAGCAATCACTCTGTTTTACCAAATGCAACGAACAGCTGTCCATCCAGATGAGTTCACCTTCTCTACTATTCTCTCTGTATGTGCCGACATGGTATCACTAAAATATGGTGTCCAGATCCACGGGAAAGTCATTAGATGTAGATTTCAATCCGACATTATTGTGGTTAATTCATTGATTGACATGCATGCAAAATGTGGAAGGGTTCAGAAAGCGCGCGAATTGTTTGACAAAATGCCTCAACGAGATATGGTCTCCTGGAATGCAATTATGTCAGGATATGCACAAAATGGCCGCCTTGACGAGGCTTCAAGACTTTTCAAAGAAATGCCTCAACGAAATGTGGCTTCATGGAATGGCATTATTACAGGATATGCACAGGACGGCCTTCTTCACGAGGCTGTGAGGCTTTTAAGAGAAATGCCTCAACCTAATGTGGTCTCATGGAATGCTGTTATTGTAGGATATGCACGAAGCGGACCTGCTGAGAAAGCCTTGGAGATGATTAGGCAAATGCAATTGGCAGGCTTGAAGTCAGATTCAACAACCTTTATTAGCATTCTCCCTGCGTGTGCCAAACTTGGAGCTTTGGATCAGGGTATGGAAGTCCATCGAAAAATAATTGAAAACGGGTTTTTATCCGATGCAGTTGTGACTGCCATGATAGACATGTATGCAAAATGTGGCGACACTCAGAAGGCGCATGCATTGTTTGACAAAATGAATCATCCAGATGTAACCTCATGGACTGCAATCATCTCTGGATATGCAATGGATGGCTCTAGCAATGATGCTCTTAAACTCTTTGAACTAATGAGGCACTCTGGAACCAATCCTGACGATGTATGTTTCCTTTCTGTTTTATTTGCGTGCAGCCATTCAGGTCTAGTGGATGAGGGTTGTACATACTTCAATAGCATGACTGACTCTTATTGCATTATGCCTGCATTGGATCATTATACATGCATGATTGACCTTCTTTCCCGTGCTGGATACCTTGAAGAAGCCCTTAACTTTATCATCAAAATGCCAATAAAACCGGATTTGGTTGTGTGGATGTCTTTGCTTGGCGCTTGTAGATCCCATAAGAATATAGGGCTTGGGGAATTTGTGGCAACAATCCTTTTTGAGTTGGAGCCTCAAACTTCTGCACCTTATGTTCTTCTGTCAAATATTTATGCAGAAGTAGGTAGGTGGGGTGACGTTCGAAAGGTAAGGAATTTGATGAAAGCTAGAGGAATCAGAAAGACACCTGGATGCAGTTGGACTGAAGCTCCGAAATTGATATATGCTTAACGTTTAGAATTTAGAACACCCATCAAACACAAGAGAGCTATGCAAAGATAACTGCCTTCAGAGATAAAGGTAGCAGGGTACTTTCCAGGTATAATATGACGTGGAGGAGTAGGAAACCAAATTACTCCTCTGCCTCTGTAATAATGAGAAGTTGACAATTGCAATTTGGTTGTTAAACACGACCTTGGAAACAACTATTAAAGTTTTCAACCATTGATTTTGTGGGGACTGTCAAACTGCAACCAAGTATATCTCCAAGATCGTTGCAAGAAAAACTGTAGTGAAAGGTACAAGCCATTCCCACTCTTTCAGAAATGAAAATTGCTGTTGTGGAGATTATTGGTGGTGCTAAGTGAGGATTCTGTAACTGCATTTTTGCACTATAACAAGGTGCATGATGTTAGATTTCCACTGCTAAGAAGGAATCAAGTTTCATTTTGAGTTTCTCAAAAAAATATTGTCTCTCAGTGTTTGAGAGCTAGACCATGCTTTTCATATGACCAAATTATATTATATTGCATGTGTTAACGTGCCATTCATGAAGCCTGTAAAGCTCTGAATTGAAAACTGGATGAGGTGGAAGAATGTGAAACACAAAGGATAGGAATGCTAGAAGGAAAGGGAAAGCTGCTCAGCCAGCAGGAAATGTGAGAGAAGGGCTTACAATCGCGCCAGCTTGAATGAAATGAGGGGAGCATCTCTTCATGTTGTCAACATGTACCTTTGTCCTTCTATAGATGGTCTTTAACGTCTGGATTAATTCTAATAGTTAGGCTATCCATTGGGTTCTAATTTATATTTGCAAACTTATATTTGTCCAGGTGCTTTTTGTGCAGCATATGGCCATTGGCCATTGAATACCAAGTTCATTTCGTATCTCATTAGGCTATCTCCTTGTCAGGTGGTTGTTCAACTCTGTTTATTGGATAGCGTGGTGGAGAAAATATCTTACACAGCCTTCTGGATTTTCAAAGATACTTTTATGGTTTATCTGAGTGTTATTTCTCAACTAGCTACATTATAAACAAGTTCATTTTAGTAAAATTTAGATGTTTTTAATTAAGAAATGATTAAAACATCTCAATTAATGGTTACAGACAAATGGGCAAGTTTAACATGCCCATTTCTTTTCTTGAAGAGATTATACAATTGTGACACTCTAGCAGTTTTTTTTATAAATGATTTCAATAATTGTTGTCTGAAATTAAATTATAATAATTTATATAAGTAGAAGTAAAATTGCAACTTTTATTATATTGCACTTGCATTTATGTAATGTAGTAGAAAAACATGGATAACGGGATTTATAAAATGATATTCAAAGATATCCCCTCTTTGAAGGAGCAATTCAACATAGTTGATGTCTTAAAAGAACCTATGTAAAGGCATGGACACTGGGACTACTTTATATCTACGAAGAAAACGAATCTAATAAAATTACTAAACATAGAAGGGCAAGTTCTTGAAATTTATATCAGAATTGATGAAATTTTAAGTATGGATCTTCTCTAACTTCCATTTTTTATTTATAATTTGATTTTGTATAATTGTATGTTAGATTCCGGCACATTCAATAGTTTCATTACTTCATCTATAATGGAGATTATGAGGGTGACCATAACAAGACTTTTTGGTATTGTATACCATTCTTAGATTAATCATCCTAAACGAAAAATGGATTCAACTGCTTTTCTTGGTTATGGTCGTGATGGCACACTAACATACAATTTATAATTCTTCTTATTATTTACAAAATATACATTAACATCAATAAGCCACTCAATTAATTTTTTATATATAAATTATCAAAATAATTATGGATTCAAGAAAGTGTCAAAGGTGGTTGTTATGATACAAGATCTACTTGTGTAGTAGTAAAGGTCCCAAGAAGGTTTAGGATGTTGAAGGGTGGTCAATCATGCTTGGTGGCTCAATCCAAGTAGATTGAATGTAGCTATTCTACCATGAAGGAGGGACCATACAATGAGGCTTTACAAGGATCTCAAATCAAGCTCCATTTGGTGGATACTAACTTTTCGAAATGAAGTTTTTTACAAGTTTACTAACATTTGAATTTTCTCATAGTTTTTAGACAAGTAGCTTTCCATCCTAAGGTGTTGGATCCTCCCAAATATTTCAATCTACCCATCAAACAATATACTAGGTGGTGCAAATTCAAAAGTAGGTTGGCAGTGGATTTATCATCATTTTTTGTATAATAGCGAGTTTTTGGGTGATGCCAAATTTATTGTGGAATCACTAGTGTGACATGAAGCTATTACTAATGATATATATGACACTATCATCAAACATTGAACCACAACCTTTAGGAGAGAACTAACATTGTGATAAAGACACCAAAGATTGTGTTTGTGCTACACTCCTATCATATGCAGTTTGATTATACTAATAGCATACAATGATGTATTGATACTCAACTAATGTCATGAGATTGGAGTGAAGGATTATCAATCATTTAGAGACGTCAAATTGAGAGTCAACAAGGTCAAAGTAAGGTGCCAATTAAAGAATGATACACTGAAGAGCTATAATGATATCTATAACTTAGGTTGAGATATTCAATATGTTTGTTTAATCACATTGGTTTTTGTGAGTAAAATTAATTGGTAAATCATATAATGGGGTGGTATTTGCATACATGTTTCAACCACATCTTGTTATCAAGTGTGGACAATTTCAAGTTGAGATGATTGCTTGACCTTTGTTATCAGATACTATAGGTCATTTACATGTATTCATTATTGATGAATAAATTGTACACTTACTCTAGAGAGAGGAGAAATATTTTGGTGTTATGCACGATCTATACTCTTCCATGACAATATTTAACCACAACTCAAGTAAAATCCCAAAGGGATTAGTTATGTAGAAAGACTTTTTTATTTCAATGATTGGGGTTTGGAGGGATTAGACAAAGAGGAGAAAAACATATAGGAAATAGTTCAAGTGAATATGGGATCAAATGAAGAGTATAAAATGGTTAGATTGAGAAGGATTTATGGAAAAGAAGATTAAGAGGTTTTAATTGACCTATTTAAAGACCTGGTGTGTTCACATATCAAGGTTTTTGAGCTTGACATCATGTAACATACCAACCCATCCAAACTAGTGTATTTAAAAGACGAACCTACCTCCAATAATAGATTAGTTATTGTGGAAAGTCACAAGATATGATATGTTTCCAATTCTTGATGGCTTCTTTGAACACAATGAATATATTTATGTAGAGAAATATTGTCATTAAAATTGGATGAGGTAATTTGAACACAAAAGTATTCCTTTTGACTTAATTAATGTTGGAGACACATTTTGAATTATCAATCAATATGGTGTGAAGAATCCACCAATTAATGTTGAACATCAATTATACACAATCCTTCTACAAAACCAAAAAAAAGTTAATAAATATTAGCATGTGTAACTGTCATGTCCCCATTTTCGAGTTCCCTTGTAGTGCAGTTGGCATTGACCTTGTGGATGTGTGTCAATATGATCAAAGGACTTATTTGATTATTCTTATAAGTTCAAGAGGTATGGAGGACTCATATGCCACTTTTTGGGGTAATTTTTAGCTTCTGGTGTGCTCTCCAAGATTCTTGGAGAGGGATTCTATTTATAATAAGTCACCCAATTGGCTTCGTTTATCATTATTCTTCATTGGGATCACTTCAGTGCAGTCAGTTTTTGATTATGATGCATTCCAATAGTTTTCATAAAGTGGGTGCATTAATAGCTTTATTTTAATAATTTTACTAAGGTCACCAAATATTAATTAAAATATTTAAAAAGAACCTTAGTATTATAGCTCGTTGGAACTAGGATGAAATGTTTTAAATCTTGGATGTTAAAAAATAGGGACCTTGCATGTCCAAATATTATTATTATTCAAAAAGGGTCTTTTGGATCCAAAAAGGAGTTATTTTTTATTAAAAGTGAGTTTTTAAATATAACTTCCCGAAAGTTCGGTGGAAAAGTACAAAAGGAGGTTTGGAGAGCTCATTTGGATATGTTTGAATATTATTTTGGATATGACCTTTGTCGGTTTATGACTAGTTTCCATTGCCTTTTGAGGACAAAAACCCTTGGAAGGAACAATAGCTGCAGGAGTGAAAGATCTCCCAAGGTTGCTTGTTGAAGGCTTCATTTAGAGGTCTTGCTAGATCTTGTTATCATAGATTTTTAGAGTTTTTTTGTTTGTAGATTAGAGGTTTATTTCAACGATCTATGGATTGGTGTTGTTTGTGAAGGCCTTTATTGTTGGTTGTTGGTCGTACCATTCCTTCAACTAGGTTGTACCACATTGCAGTATTTTGGGAAGGATTTGGATACCATTTGCATCGCTGTTTAGCTCTTGGGATTCAAGTGTGTTTTCTGGAGGAAAGGGAGGACTTCATTTTCTATTTCAAATCGAAGATAACACTCTCCAACCACCATATTCTATTCATTTATGTTTGTACCATCCAAGAAGGGAGACGTGGGAATTTTTGGAGCAAAGTGCCCTATTTGGGAGTTGGGTAATTTTTAATTTGAGTCACCTTATTGTTTGTTGCTACAATATATCATTTGGAAAGTGATTGAACATTGTATTGACACCACTTTGGACCTATTTGTGGCATCTAACTAGTTGTATTATTTTATATCATACCTACAATTTATGAACAACGAAATGAATAATGTTTCCATTGTGATTTTAATGATTAATCTACATCTAGGTATATGCCATTTTTCTTTTTAACAACTAGGTATTTGGTTTATGGTTATTTCTACTTTATTTATGCATTTTTAAAGAAGAAAAAACACAAAATGTTGCAACAGTAGTATTCAAAAAATAAAGCAAAAAAAAAAACAGAAAGAGGGTGGGACATTACAGTGGTATCAGAGCCGGTGATCTTGCAAGCCTATTGGATCTAACCCTTGTTAGAATTTCAATTGCATGTTAGTGATCAACACTTTCACGTGTGTGCTGGTAATTGCTTTTGATTCAGTAGAAGCATCTTAGTTGAACATCTTGGTTCATTGGCTTGTTAAAGCTCAATTCCTACCTAAGGAAGAAGGTCCTATCCAAGAGCTATTGATAAGAATAGAAAAGGAAAGAGTAAACTATGAAAGTGAAGCCACCAAAATTCTTGATGAGTATCAAGAATTTCCTGATGAGTTCAAAGACCAAGTTTCCTTTGATGGTTTCTTGGATTTAATTGAAATGGGGGACACTAGCAAAAATGGATTGATTAAATATATAAGAAGATCAAGGAAGAAATAAGATTCACAAGAAGTATTTGCAAAAGAAGAGGACGAGTCTAAGGAAAAAATGTGGTAATGAAAGAGCTTGCTGATTTTGACTTGACAAGAACAAAAATTTCTAGTGTTGAGCTTGAATGCAAGGAAGACAAACTATTAGAAATTTCATATGAAGAAGAAGACTTCATTAATCAAGATGCATGCATGGCAAATCCCCAAGATAACTCCTTAGGAGTGCATGCAACTACTATTGATGATATTGTGCATGAGGAAAGGAACATAACAATAGCCTTAAATGCACCTCTAGAGCTATCCAATGAAGTTGTTGACACTAGTACCGAGGTTGACATGGTTGAGGTCAATAACATACCTTCAAACGATGGGCTCGTTGAAGGAAAAAAGGATGAAGTTTTTAGTACAACTAACATTAACAATTCTTTATCTGATTATAGTGACGGTGACATGGTTGGCTTCTAGTTTGACTACTAGACTAAGATTTTGGAGAGAGATACTTATGTTGACATCAGTAGTGGTTAATTGGAGAGTGATTTATTTAGAGACATAATAACATGAGGAGCACAATGAACAAAGCAATCAACCTTTTAACACATGGGATTTGGGTGCATTGACACCTAAGTATGATGGGGATCCTACATGGAATGAATTTCTTTTTTATTGTGATGATGTTATGATTTTAGAACACAATGCATGCATGGAGGATGGCATTAATGGTGTTGATTCATTTCTTGAGAATAAATTTGATTTATGAGCACATGAAGCTAACTTTGAGTAGAGGTTTAGTGACTGATGATTTAGATCCACAATCTATTGTTGAAAATGATAATGGGAAAAATCAGGTGATTGGGGAAACAACCACTCAAGAGGTACACATTGAGCATACTCTTTCAAATAAAAGGCATCAACTCTTTGATCCATGGGATATAGGTGTTTTGGCACCAAAATATGATGAAGAATCAATTTGGGATGAAATTCCTTTTGATCAATGTGTTGTCCCAACCTTAAATTATAAAGTATGCAAAGTGAAAGCCAAGGAAACAACTAAGTTTGAGAGGATGATTGAAGATCATTTTTGGAAGGCACAACTTGAGAGGAGACAAAAAGGCATTGAAGGAGAAATTTCTCTTGTAGAATTGTAGGTGCTCAAAGAAGCTTTAATAGAAATGAAATCAAATTATTTACACCTACTTTTAGATAGAGATAATCACTTCAAGCTTGTTGAAATTTAACCACAAATTTTTGTAGGGGCTTCTCTCTTACACTTCTAGGGTTTTTCACCTAAAAGGAGAAAGGTATCCCACAAAAACTTGGAGGTTCACTAAAGAATAATGATAGTATGATTGAAATATGTCTAAATGCTATGTCCTAAATGCAAAGAATTGATAAAATATAATGAATATTGATGCAAAACCTAAGAAATGCAAGTTGTTTGAAAACACAGTGATGTATGCAAAATGACCAAAAAATGCAATGAGCAATAACAAAAATGAACAAGATTGGAGAGGTGCACCTAGAAATTGAAATGTGATGTAGAAAGGCTTTGGAATCCTAAAAAAATTGTTGTTGAAGCCAACTGGGACACTTACGCCAAGCTGGGCAACTTAGTCCTGTTTTGGGGAGATTCTGCTGGAATAGGTTTATGCCAAATGGGTACTTAGAAATGTAAAAATCACTTTTCAGGCTTGGCAGTGGGACTAATTCACCACAGATGGAGACTTAGTCCACCTGGGAATCTCGAGAAATTTAGGGCAGGAATTTGTAACTTCTGGTCTGCACTTCCCTTCTTAACATGTGTCTGGTTTAGATTCTGCAGAAAATGGGCTGAAAGAGGTCTCCAAGCTTCAATTAGGGATTTGTGACTTGAATGACTTTGATGAGTTGACAAAACCTTTTTAACATTTTCCTCTTTGAAAAATCTGCATATAAGACCTACAAACACACGTGCAAAGAGAGGAAAAAACGGTTAAGGTTTAGAGAATAGGGGTTTGAGTTGTGACATTGCATGTTGTTCATTCATCATTCTCTTTCCATTTCATCTCATTTTCTAGGGTTTGATTACCAATTTTGGTAATCAAACCCTAGAAAATGAGATGAAATGGAAAGAGAATGATGAATGAACAACATGCAATGTCACAACTCACCAAAACCTTGATGTAGAAATATGAGGATATGCAACAAGATGCTCCAATGGATGCTTGATAATACCTTGAATGCTTGAGAATTATGAATGAAAGTAAGCTAATGTGTGAATGAATGCACTAAACTAACTAGGGAATTAGGAGATGCAAAATGAGGGAGAAACCCTTTATTTATTCTTTATTTTACAATATTTCCCTAAAATAACACATCATAGGTCAACCTCAAGGTTAAGAGAATAAAATCCTGCCAGAAAATTAAAATTATTTTTATTTTTGTGCCCAGTGGGACTAAGTCACCCCAGGTGGCGACTTGGTCCCACTGGGGAAATTTTATTGGGTGTTGGGGATTAAAGTGTATTTAATGTTGTTTAACAAGAATATTCTCAAAAATACACTTAAGTAGTGTCAAAAAGTGTATTAAGGGGTCATTTAAACATAAGAAAGGGTTGAATTAGTGATGACAAGTCTAGAAAAGTGTGAGAGTTTGTTACAACTCTTACAACACTTTGAAATAAGACTTGGTAAGTAATAAAAAGGGGTTATTTAAGTGAATTATAATGAAAGGGTCCTAGAAAAGTGTGAAAGTGGGTTACAACACTTCACAACACTTTTACAAGACATCCTAGAATTCTTAATGATTCTCAAGGGTCTAAGACCCAATGTGAATGTGTTGACCGCATTACAACATTAAATCTAGGAAAAATCAGGCCAAAGTCCATGAGAGAGACTCAAGTGAGCATAAAAATGTCCAACTATACATTTTTTGGTGACACATTAAGCCCCCACTTTAATGAGAGGATGAACTTGCTTCAAACTCACACTAAAGTAGCCCAACATGCACATCAAGAGTGATCCAAATACACTGATGCTTGGTGAGATGAGACAACAACAATCAAGAGGGATGATCAAGCCCCTAGGATCAAGATCCCATGGAAAATAAAACATTAGCACAAAGGAACACACAAGAGAATGATGAAAAAGAATGAAAGAGAGAAGTCAAAAGGAAAGAAAGTCCAATCAAGCTTTGATCATTTTTCCATCCCATTTTGGATTAGATATAGGCTATTTGTTTGGAAAAATAAATGTATACTCACTTTGAGGCAACATAACTCATGGATGTTTTTCGGCTGAGAAGGCCTAAAAGGTGAGAAACATACACTCATGGCTGGTATGCACACACACACACACAGGTGGCTATGGGGAAAAATCATGCCTCAAAATGGGCTTCCTTCTCAACCATACCCAAGTTATACCTCCTAATAACTTTAATAAGGCTCCACAAAAGAAAATGACATTTTGAGCTTCACGAGACAAGAAAAACTTTGTATGATTGGGCTCGTGAACAAACTCAATGGCACTATAGGCATGCAAGCTGTGTTATGCAAGGTGGCCATATAACAGTGAAAAATGCAACATGCAAAAGATGTTCAAAGGAGTCTTGGTTAGTTCATGCGAGGTCTTTAACTTAGGGAATATTATGTCTAATGTCTCCAAGAGAGGACCAATCAAAGAATAGAAAATTCACAACTTAGGGGATACAATGTGTCACATCAAACCACCAAGAGGAATGTAATATGTTAAGATAGATACTGCTCATGAAGGACACTACACCCAATTTCATCCACAAAGCGAAAAAATGCATCGTATGAAGTAATGAGGTTGCACTAAGAACCATGAAAAAGGAAAAATCCAAATGAATAATGCCAATGTATGCCCCCACTTTAAAGGAATTGCTACACACTGCACTATGAGCAATTTCTTTAAAGTAGCAAATGAAAAATGTAGAAAGAAAGAAGACATGAGAGCCAACTTGGAAAGCCCTTACGCCAAGTCATACATTTATGAGTAAGGCTACATCATGAGAGAGATAGGAAAAAGAAAAAGGAAGGAGTTGCCCCTAAAATGAAAACACCAAACACACGAGGGATCTATGGATTTGGGGTCAATATCTTCTTTGTTGCAATGTTTTGTAAAGAGCTCAAAACTGTCATCATTCCCCAAATACATAGAACTGGAAGAATGACACAAAGATAAAAAATAAAGAAAAAGAAGTATCCATTTGGGTCAACTTGGAAGAGACATAGTATGTCTCAACACTTTGTATCGTCCCCAAAAGGAAAACACAAGAAAAAAGAAAATGAAAAGGTGAAAGAAAAAATAAAAACCTTTTGGGTCGACATGAAAGAGACATAGCGGTCTCAATGCCTTGCGTCATCCTTAAAAGGAAAACACAAGAAAAAGACAAAAGAAAAGTCAAGAGAAAGGGGCCTTTTAGGTCAACATGAAAGAGACATTTTGGTCTCAATTCCTTGCGTCATCCCCAAAAGGAAAACACAAGAAAAAGATAAAAGACAAAGGCGAAAGCAATGTACGACATATATAATAATGAAGGTACAAATAGAAGAATGTCACAAAGAGAAAGAGAACATCAAAAAACACATCAATGGGGGAACACATTACACACATGCCAACATACAAAAGAAAAAGAAAAAAGAAAGTGCAAAAGACTAGTAAGGAAAATGCAAGTCAACTGTCAAGCAAGTCATCCACCTCCCAGCCATGTTCATGATGTACCGAGGGTAGGAAACTAGCCAAAGGGACAAGTGCAAGTGCTGAAATAGGGGAAGTACCAGGTTCTACACTTGTTGTAGGAGATTTTTCGTTTAAGCTCATGGAAGAGGAAAATAATGTATTCAAATCATTATGCACCTCTTCATCTATTGTAGTAATCTCATCATCACAACATGAGGGAAGATGATAATCTCCAATGAAGGGTGTATCACGGGTTGTGTTTGTTGTATTGGATCATTTTGTTGTGATTGGGGAGGAGGGTCATCATGAATTACTTCTGTCAAGTGCAGATTTTTATTTTCTTTGTTTTCTTCTTCTTGTAACTTGTGAGCAAGGGCACGATGTTTATTCCTACACTCCCTGGCTCCTCTGTTTCTTTTGGTTTTATTGTCAAGTTGTGCTTGTGAAGGAGTAGGTTGATCAACCATTGGTTTCTTTTCTTCCCTAAGGGGAGGAACAAAAGAAGCCATGGAAGGTTGTTCATCCACTTTCTCCTTTTCTTTATAAACTTGTTTTATACAAGGGGACATGACAAAGCTGTTATCATTATCTTGTGGTTGTTTGGAAAATGTGGGGGAAGTTTTAGGTGTTGGTTGAGGGTGATGGGTTGGTTCTTGTTCGGGTTGAAGCATTGTTTCATCTAGGATAGGAGTGTCAGAAGTGGACAGGGACATGTTGCGGAGGGACAATTTGACAATTTTCTTTGCTTTAAACTTTTGGCAAGCAATGAAAAAGAAGTCTTTGTGAAGTGTGATAGGTTCCATAGGCTCAAGCCAAAAGGATTCCAAGGAGAAGTTTCCTTTAGAAGACAAAGGGTTAAAGCCACTATGGTGAACAGTGAATATGCCATTGTCAAGTGGAAACTTTAAACATTTGTGTATGACTAAAGGGACAACTTTCATTGAGTGAAGCCATGGATGGCCTAACTGCAAACGAAATTGGTCTGATTGTAGGATGATGGAGAATGTAACATCCACTATTTTAGGTCCTATTTGTAATGGAAGGATGATCAATCCTATCATAGGGCAAGAAAAACCATTATGTGTTTTGATCCAGGCTCTCAGTTTATCATAATCATCTTGATAAAGATCATGTAATACCAAAAATTCCTCAGTGATCACATTCTCTCCACAGGTGAGATCTATGAGTATCCCATTAGTGGCCTTATCATAAATATGGCTGGCTATGTAAAGAGGACCATGAGGAAGATTTGGAAGTATGTCCTTAGAGGAGAAAGTAATATCAAGAGATTTCTTAGGTTGGCCCTTACAAGGGATAACATCTATCACACCTACCATTTCATCCATAGGATTAATAGTGGTAATATGTGGAATAGGATCAGGATGTGCAACATCTATATGAACATTCATCACTTCATTGTTTTGAGTTTCACTAGCTTTGACAAATTAAACATTATGTTTGGGCATTGGATTAGTGAAAATTTGTAAATTTTGATTGGGTGGGGCAATAGACTTATTTCCTTGAATATCAATATGTGCAATAGATAGATGGCCAAAATCAATGAGGCGTAGCACAAGGTGTTTAAGACGCTTACAATTTTTCATGTCATGTCCATTTTGTCTATGATAATGACAATAAGCATTGGGTTTAAAGGTTGGAGGTAAAGGATTAGTAGGATCGCGTGGTTTAACAGTAGGTAAAGTAATCATTTGTTGCTATAAAATTTGGGATATTTTGTTATGAAGAGTGTCTGGTAAAGGTGTGAACTGTCTTTTCGGATCTCCATAACTATAAGGTATCGCGACTTTAGTAGCTACTACTTGGTTGTTGACGGGTTGAGTTGGTTTTTGAGGGGGATTGAACTATAAAACCCTTTGTTTTGCTTGTGAATTGTTTGAAGTACCATAATCAGATTTTTCAGCTTGGTTAGAAGTGGACTTTGCATCACGACTACTAACCAAATTGTGATAATCGCAAAGGGCGGTACACAAGTGCATAAAGGAGGGAAATTTCATCATGGAAAGTTTTTCTTGAAGTTTAGTTTGCAAGTTTTCTGTAAATATCTTTTGAAGATGTGGATCAAGAATCTTGATATCGATTTGAGAGTAAAGTGATTGATATTATGAGATAAAATCAATTATCTTTTCTTCTTCATGTTGTTTGCATCTCATCAAATCGATCAAGGTATTCTTTGGAGTCATATGCACTTGGAAATGATTTATAAATGCATCAACGAGGTCATTAAATGAATGAATTGGGTAAGGATAAAAACCATTCCAAGGCAGTGTCTTTTAAAGTCCTAGGAAACAATTTTGCTAATATTTTATCGTTAAGGACAAAGTCACTACATAAGTGTAATCATTAACATGGTTAGAAGGATCTGTAGACACCAAAAATATACTGATTGACATCGTGCATTCGATCCTGACTTACTAACATCGTTTCTTCCTAAATCATTCCTCGGTCTAACCATTTAATCAAATTCCCCTTATCCAATTAAATTCATCAATATTCATCTCTTAATTAAATAAATCATTTTGTCTAATTAAGTCACTTTCTCTTGTTAATTAAATCAATCTATCTGATCTAATTATCCCTATTTAATTAAATAATCAATTTATTTGATTAAATCTCTAAATTCTATCCATTAAATTAAATAAATTAAAACATTATTTTATTTAATCTAACACCATCCCTTTTAATTAAATAAATCAAAATCTTTATTTAATTAGCCTCTTATCATATTCCTCTCTATACGATTTAAATAAATCCATAAATCTAAGTCAAATAAGTCACATCATCTAATCTCCTGTTAACTTAATTAACCCTTGATTAATTTAATCTAATCTCATGTCACATCCTCTAGATAATGCAAGTTGCACATGAAAATAGATTTAATTCATTTATTAAATCCCTATTTTCCTCACAAGGCATCTCTTTGGAATATTCTCTCAATTTGAATTCAAAAATTCCAAGTCAACATGTACATCCAACAAGGCATTTAAAACCTCTTACATTCCTTTGCCTTGAGCCAAGTGGCATTTATTGCATTTTCCCTTCCCTCTTACATGTCATTTCAACAAATTTGAATTTCAAATATTGGCATTTATTGGCACAAACCCCAAATCTTGCACAACCATCATCCATTCATAGCTTGCAAAGTGGCACCATATCATTGGATGAATGTTAGTCCCACATTGCTTAAATTTGGACATTCATCCATCTTGAAATCCTATAAATGAAGAGCTCCTCTCCTCATTTTATCATCCACAATCTAAGCAAAGTTACCATGCTAAAATACTTAGCCATTTCCATCCATCATTCAAATTCTTAGCTAGGATTTTTGCACATTTGGCTTGGAGTTCTCATCTTTTCATCAAAAGTGGATCAACAATATCCCCAACATTCGAATCTTGCATCATAGGAATTGGGAAAGGGCCAATTTTCACATCAAATTGGCACCAATTCCCCCATGGGATCAAGAGTTTGCTACTTAAATTAGGATTTTATCTTTAATTTATCAAGTTCGTTGTGTTCTTCATTATTTTCATTCCTAGTTTGATTTGTAAATGGATTTCATGGGGAATCCTTCTTTTAGCTTGCAAATCCTTGTATAACTCATTTATTCATGTTGTTTTGCAGGTACTAGGAAAAGGGTTCGCACATTTGGCACTAGAAGGAGGGCTAGAAATCATAAATTCTAACATTTTCTCAAAATTTCCACGTTTACTTGACACATAGGAAAATCCAACGCGGGCTCATCAGCGTCGCTATTTTTGCGCCGTGGGCTCGTCAGCTTCGTTGTTTTAGCACCGTGGGCTCGTCAGCGTCGCTATTTTAGCACCGCTGGACTCATCCCGCCAAAAATTTCAAATTTTAAATTGTGCCGCTGGACTCGCCGATGTGCACAAGTTTTCAAAAAATTTAAAACTCCGAGGCTTTCAAGAACTGCGACGCTAGGAGAAAAGAGCGACACAATCGTGCTCTCTATCCCGACACAGAGTGCCGCTGACTAGTAAGCGACACTGTAAGAGCACCGCTGGAAGAAAAAAATAGCGACGCCTTCATGAGTTGCGACACTGGAAGACAAAAAAAGGGAGGACTTAATTTTTTAGCATGTGCTTTTGGTTCATGATTTATTTATCTACTGTTTTCTATTTTTCTAACTTCTGTGTTTTTCCAGAATTTGATTGTTTTTCCACTTTGTAGGTTGGAAGCCAAACACAAAGGAAGGAGAAGCATGGAGATGATATTGGGTCTAATCAAAGTGTTTTTTAACATTTAAGTGTTTGTTTAACACTTCTTCAAGAATTTGTCATCTTTTTCTTTCTTTAGAACACTAGCTTTCATTTGGGTTTAAAAAGGATTCTTTTTGTTTATTTCTTGCAAAAGGATTAAAAAGAATCTTAGGACCAACAACTTACTAGATTTCATTTATGGATTAAACAATTGAACAAATGTCTTTCACATGTGATTTGGTGCTATAAAATGAACTCACATATTGCTTTGAGGGTTTAAAAAGAACAAGTGTAGTTGTGTTTTTCGTGAGGGCTTACTTAGACTAAAGTCATTGGAAAAGGACATATGCACTTCTCTCGTGCTTTATAGCGATCTTGAGAATCAAAAGGTCTTTTCCATGACTTTGGGTTAAGACAAAGCAATCACCTCCACACTTCGATTTGGGCTTAAAATTGAACAAACTATTGTGCGAGTGTGAGTGGGGACTTTGTTGCATACATTCTCTCTCCTTGTTGCCAACAAGGATTGATTAAATTACGAATATTTTTCTTCATTCGCTTTTGTTTATCCTAGAGGGCCTACCTTGGGGAAAAATTACTCACCCAAGGGAACGACTCAACCGGTAACACTCTAAATCCAAGAGTATTTCCAGCCGAGATATAAATGTGGATATTAGAAGAAACGCCAATATCACGTGGTTGACTCTGACAAGATGGATCTGAAAGGGGACTCTTGCCACGTTGGGTCAACTCCTACAAACAGAAAGTCCTTACTAAAACCCATGTGCTAGAATTTTCCAAAATCATTAATCAATTTGTTGGTGCAAGAACGGTCATTCTGAAGCCACCCCACATTTTTACGGTCTTCTAGTAGAGATGGAAAGCATGCCATGGGAGTTTCATGGGTGTTGATGTTTGGCTGCCCCCTAAAAGTGAGTGCCGTGGAGGGGATCCAGTGGGATCAAGCATCTAACCATCCACTAGAGATAAGCGTAGCTAGACTTGTCCAAGTGGGAATCCAACAAATATTGTCTTATACATCCATAGGATTGTACTTATTTTTGGGTTACAAAATGCATTTCTTGATCGAAAACATCATGGAAACAAACACTTAACATCATCCAAATTCCAAACCTTTTTGAAGACAAATACCATTGACTTAATCCATATGCTATTGCTTTCCCTTGGGATTCACATCCTTAGAGGTTTCTAAGCATTGGATTAGATCTCAATTTGTCTCCTTAAGTAAACAATAGGAAAACCCTTTCCTTAAGTTCATTAAACTTCCACATAACATATGTTGTGGGGTTTGAAGAAATTAAGACATAGGACATCTTAGTTTGAAAACCTAATTGAAGAAAGTGTTTTTGGTAAAAGAAAGACATTAAGCAAAGCTAAACAAAATGAACTTTCATGTATGTTGAAGACTTCCAAATCCCAAAGCACAAATCATTGATTGGAAATCTGAAATTGAATGTTCAAATGAAATCATTTCTTGGTTACAAAGGTCATTAGGAAGCATATGCATGCTCTTCAATACCTAGATCTAGGCAAACAAAGTGTACCTTTTAGGTTCATCTTAGGATCAAAACATATCAAAACCTTTTTCATCCATCCATCAAAACATAAAAAAAAATTCCATCTCATCACCACCTTTTGGAAAATCTTGAAATCATCCTTGATACTAGGCTTTATGGAAAAATCCAAACCATCATCGAAATCATTGAGACAAAATCCTTGAGAACATTGTCAAAAACACCTTTGGCTAGGTATGGAAGCCAACAAATAAACACCCGCTTCAAGCGATCTTAGCCAAACCAACGCAAAAATGAATCTGGCAGAATCAAGTAACCCATTGACCCTCTCATCATCACATAATCCGCAAGAAGAGAACCAAGGAGAGGATCTTACTTTCGGAATGTCTCGCGAGGAAATGAAAGAAATGATTCAAAATCCAGAGAATCACAAAATCATCAACATCATGATGAGACTTAACCCTTCGTTGTGCATGCTTGAACTAGCAAAACAAGGGGCCAAGTTGCCTTCAAATTTTGATGTGAGCACCATAGTGGAAACATCATTTCCACCAATCTCATCCACCATCCCCATCTCATCTACACCTCCATCCCAAAAAATCACACAAAACATTCTGCAAATCAAAACATCATTTGCTCCAACCCAACCTAATGTCAACAAGGGAAACACATTTCTCAATGCTCTTCAATCACATCCCCTTGTTAATAATCAAAGTTTGGACGCAAGTACCACATTGGAACAAAATATAACCGAAAACCCATTACACAAGAATGTTCCTCTCACATTCCATCATGATCTGTCATCATCATATTTTCATGCAACACCACAAACACCTCTTCTCACAAATTCACAAGAAGAGGGAGATACGTTCAGACTAGGGGGCTTATTCGACACCATGATGTTTTCACAACTCACACCCCTTACATTTCCACCTCTTTTGCCATTTCCATTATCATCCGCACCACTCCTTGGTCTAGGGCTTCTTCCCCTACCAAGTATCAATCAGACCTACATCCCAACCATCAATCAAAAAATTGTAGCAAACACACAAAATTTATCGTTGATATCGCAACAACAAACGATAAACACACAAGCAATGGCAACATCATCAAACACACCCTTAACATCACAAAGCATGGTATCTCAAGGACCAATCACATCAATACCATTATCCAACACGCAAAACATCAACACCGCCCTCACGAGTACCATTCCAAATCCACCACCATCTCCACCACCACCTCCACCACCACCAACGTTCACCATATCAAATCAATATGATGCAGCATTGCAAGTTGCTTTCCAAAGAGGATACCAACAAGTCCAGAAACAAAAATCCGTGCAACAAGCCGCTCAAGTTACACAAGCTGCCAAAGCTTCACAAGCCGCATTACAAATGTAACAAGCGCAAAAAGCTCAAGCTTTATTACAACAGCAACAACAACAAGCCGCCCAAGCTGCGCAAGCATTGCAAGCATAAAGAGTCGCTCAAGCACAACTGTTATTGCAACAAAAAGCAGCACAAGCACAAGCCCAAGCTCAAGCTCAAGCGCAAATCCAATATCAAGTACAACAAGCACAAGCTCAAGCACAACTTCTTGCACAAGCAACACAAGTGCAGGCATATCAACAAGCACTCAAGCAATACCAAGAGTAGCAAGAAGTAGTAGAATTGGCAGCCCAACAAAAAGTGTTGTGGGAACAACAACAAGTACAACAACAAGTGTTGTTGGAGCAGCAACAAGCACAACAACAAGCACAAATCCTAGCGCAACAACAATAGGATCAACAACAGACATTGTTCATACAAAAGCAAAAAGAAGGCTACTTCACTCGACAGAACATGCAGATACCATCAAACAACGCACTGACCAATCCATCCATCCAAACCATGATTCAAATACCTCAAAACGCTTTCATCCCACCCCCCGATCCCCAGAATGATGTGATGACACAACTCAGGTTGCTCTCGCAACAAGTACTCGACCTTCAATCAGGGCGGACAACCAAAATGCAAAGCAACTTGTGTCCCTATCCATTTGATAGGAGCCTAGACATGAAACCATTCCCTGAGGGATTTGAAATCCCCAAATTTGATAAATATCGAGGGATGGGAAACCCTGAAGATCACATTAGGGAATTTAAGGTTCATTGTATGGAGGTCGCATATGACAATACTTATCTGATGCGGCTATTCCCTAGGAGCTTGGCAGGTCCTGCTATAGAATGGTTCTCTCGCTTATGTTTAGGCATTAGAACATTCAAAGAAATTAGAGACACATTCATTAGGAATTACACATGTAACATTGCAATGGATGTCAGTCTCGAAGAACTCTCCACTCTAAAACAAGGAAAGAATGAATCTTTCACTTCATTCCTTCAACGATGGCGATCCAAGGCCAATTGGAGTAAGTGGACCATGTTAGAAGAACAACAAGTCTGCACAATCATAGCCAACCTTGAAAGCTTCCTGTCATTTCATCTCAAGGTTCAGGGAATCACTACATATGAGCAATTGATCTCCAAGGCGCTTAGCATCGAAAGAGCCCTTGTGACTCAACCCGTGGAATCAACATCATATCATGAACTGCAAAACAACCGCCCATCATCTAATTACAATGATAAACCTCGTACATGGGCGAGAAACAAGAACATCACTAATGATGGTGTCATCGATGCCAAGGTGGTCATTAGTGGTCCACGCCAAAATACACTCGCACTGCAAATCCAATCACAATGCCAAAACACTCATCACACAACATACCAAACCAATAATCCCACCATCAATAACCTCACTGACCAAAGGGGACCTCCCCAATGCAAAACTCATCCAAAACGCAAATACGCTATTTTGGGGGAACCATTGGAGGACATAATGAAAAAGTTGATCGACGAAAAACTTATCAAACCTCCCACATTCAAAAATTACCAAGAACCCAATGTCAAACCCCCGTGGTACAACGAGAATCAACTTTGCGAATTTCACAAAATAAAAGGTCACACCACAAACAATTGCATGAGACTCAAAAACATCATCCAAGATCTCATTGACAAGAAAATCATAAATGTGGAACAACCTATGGGAAATCGGGACCTTAAAATCTACACGAATCCGATGCCAAATCATGGAAACAAAGGAAACAGAGGGGATAAAGGGAAAGGCAATGTAAATCATGTCTATGAATCTATCATTGCCTCGCTAAATGAAGACTGCATGGTCATCACTATCAAGGGCGCCCATGTCGAAGATTGTGGAGTCACCACAAGAGGTGGCAAAGTCACCATTGCAGGATCATCCCAACCAAATAGAGTCCCTACATCAAGAGTCATTCCATATAACTACAATGTTGTAGACCAACTCAAAAGAATGCTGGCACACATCTCCATCATGGAGTTGTTAAAAATCTCATCAACACATAAAAAGATCCTTGAGGAAGCATTAGCCTCATCCACTGTCCCCACAGATCTCGATGCGGACCAATTCCAAGCTATGGTCAGAAATATCATAATGCCCAATCTCCTCACATTCTCTGATCAAGATTTCCCATCCCAACCATCTCACAACTGCACACTTCACTTAGAAGCCATCGTAAACAAAAGAAAAATCAAAAGGGTCTTGGTGGATGGAGGTGTAGGCTTGAACATATGTTCCTTAAGCCTCATCAAGTAGTTGAAAATATCAGAAGATTCCATCGACAAAGGCAAGTGAATCACGATAAGAGCATATGATGACCAAGAAAGAGTGTCTTAGGGCACAATTAAGCTCCCTATCCAAGTAGGGACAACACTCATGGAAACCACATGTCAGGTCTTGGACATCGAATTGCCATACAATATCCTCCTGGGACGCCCATGGATTCATGCGATGAAAGCCATAGCATCAACCTTCCACCAATGTGTGAAATTTACACATAATGGACAAGAGGTTACTGTCCACAGAGATCCCGAGCTCTTTCCATATTGCAAGAATCTTGAAGCCAAATATTACAAAATCCCCCAAGTGCCAAAGAATGATGAAGGCCCATCCACACCATACATCGACCCCACCACTCTCGCGTCCACTTCTGTGATAGAGACACCCACCATTCCTGACATTCCCACCATCTCCAACATCAAGCTCATCATCTAGGATGACGGTTGTGGAAGCTACAAAATCGCTAACAATGATTTTGTGATAGGAGAATTACCACAATCTCCTAGATCACGGGGACGCCCACAAGAAAATCAAGCTTCCACATCACAAAAATCTCCTGAAGACTATCCTAAATTCACAAGATGGGGAGACCTTAGTCATGAGGTTATTGAAGCAGATCCATCTCACATGTTGTATCAAGATGAAAGACCAACAACTAATTTACCAATGGATGAAAGAAGCAAGGGCCTACACATGATGCTTGCAATGGGCTATGACTGAAATCAAAGACTGGGACAAAATGACAATGGGCTCATAATATCTATCATGCCAGAGACGCGACCCATAAAAAATCTTGGTCTTGGATGTGCCACTCTGAGAATAACCATACGTGGCCGAAGTCCTCTGATTAGAATGGCTAATGTTTCTCCTCAGCCAATACTCATACAACTACACTCACCAATAGCCACAGGTAGAGACACACATAATTTCATAACTGAGCCCTATATTAGTAGCGATGATGAAGATACCTTGACCAATCTACCTAGGTTATTCGAAGATACCACCCTGTGTATGATTAGTACCATATCCTTTGAACCAGATAGTCAAAATCATGAGATCCGCTTAGTCTACCCCCAACTAATCGACTATGACCAACGAGGACCACCAGTTCTTGATACATTCAAAAATGATGAGGCACTCTCAAAATTCATGGGATTGAGGGATAACATTCCGGATGGAGATCACAAGGCAGACTTTATAATAGAATTGGACACACACGCCTATTATGGGGAAACGATTGAATCCTTTAGTCACAAAAGTGAGAAACTAAGAATCATATCAAAGTCCTTGAGTGAAAACCACACTATGGCACTCTCTGACAAGAAAATAGTAAAAATAAAGGACGTATCCAACGATGAAAACCTCCCTGAGGTGCCCGAGGATGAAGGATTCAATCTTCCCTTAAGAGCTATTCATCAAGAGAAATCAACAATATTGGCCGAGAAATGCAATCCAGTCAACATAGGAACAGAGGAGACCCTGCTTATCACATTCTATGCGGAATCACTATTAATAGAAGAGCAAGAACTCCTAGCAGCATTCCTAAAGGAAAGACAAATAAACTTCACATGGAGTTATGTGGACATGCCAGGGTTAGATCTAGAGACTGTGGTTCATCATTTAGCAGTATATCCAGAAGCAAAGCCGGTCATACAAAAGCTTAGAAAAATGCATCCTCAAATCGCCTTATTGGTCAAAATGGAGCTCAAAAAGCTATTAGACGCAAGATTTATCCGACCAATTGACTATCCAGAATGGGTGTCAAATCTGGTACTTGTTTCAAAACCTGACGGAGCCATCAGAATCTGCACGGACTTTAGAGATTTGAACAAAGCATGTCCAAAGGATGATTTCCCACTTCTCAACATTGACATGATTGTAGACATGACAGCAAGACATGAGATGCTATCACTAATGGACGGATTTTCAGGATACAACCAGATCATGATAGCAAAAGAAGATCAACATAAGACTACTTTCACTTGTCCATGGGGGACCTAGTGTTGGAACATGATGCCATTTAGCCTAAAGAATGCAGGAGCAACCTATCAAAGGGCCATGACACTGATTTTCCACGACATGATTCATAAAACAGTCGGAGACTATGTCGACGACATTCTAGCTAAATCAAGGAAAAGGAAAGATCATATAGCAACCCTAAGTGCTATCTTTGACAGATTGGAGGAATACAAAGTCAGACTAAATCCCAAGAAGTGTGTCTTCGGCGTATAATTAGGTAAACTGCTAGGATACATAGTCTCTATGAGAGGTATCGAGGTGGATCTGATAAAAGTAAAAGCAATCCTCGAGATGGAAGCACCAAAGACATTAAAACAACTGAGAGGCCTCCAAGGCCGACTTCAATCCATTCAGCGATTTATAGCACAACTGGAAGACAAGCATAATCCATATTCTCACCTACTCCACAAGGGGGTAGCATACAAATGGGATACAAAGTGTGAAGAGGCATTTAACAAAATCAAGGAATATCTACTAACACCACCAGTGTTAATGCCACCTATCCCGAGAAAGCCATTAATCTTATATGTATCAGCAACAGCAGCAGCCCTTGGAGCTCTCCTAGCCCAACATGATGAAAACGGAAGGGAGAGGGCCATCTACTATATCAGTAGGACAATGGTCGGTCATGAGCTAAATTACTCATTTATCGAGAAGGCATGCCTCACCGTAGTGTTTGCATCCCAAAAATTCAGACACTACATGTTGGTACACAAGGTAAAGCTTATTGCGAAAATTGATCCCCTCAAATATCTATTATCAAAAGCAATGCTCACAAGCAAAATGGAAAAGTGGGTAATGATACTGTTAGAGTATGACATCGAGTATGTGGAGCGCAAAGCCATTAAGAGACAGGTTATTGCAGATCAATTAGCAGAAGCACCCATTTATTCTGAGAGTCCTCTTATCTCAGAGTTTCTAGATGAGTCCATCTTTAACCTCAATGTAGCTGATCACTAGAAATTATACTTCGATGGCTCATACACACAACACAGATCAGGAGCTGGTGTCTTCTTCATCACCCCATAGGGGGAATGCATACCAAGGTCATACAAACTAGCATTTACTTGCACAAACAACATAGAAAAATATGAGGCTTTGACTATAGGTCTTAGGATAGCAGTGCAATGGAATATCATTACCCTCAAAGTCTACGAAGATTCTCAGTTGATCATAAACCAAGTTAATAATGAATATCAGACTAAGGATGATAATCTCACTCCATAAAAGAAATTGGTGGACTCTAAAGGAATCCTTCATTGAAATAACATTTGAGTAGATCCCAAGAACCAACAACAGAGCAGCGGACACCATGGCGACAATTGGATCCTTGCTGAATATCCCTAACAATGTTCCCAAATATGAATTCTTGATTGAGCAGCTTCTCATTCCCACAATCGAGGTACCAGAATCATAATTTGTGTGTGAAATCGTTGGTCTTGGTGACCCTTGGTACCATGACATCTACACACATCTTCGCATAGGAGTCATACCCGCCGATCTACCATCGAGCCTAAAATGAACCTTCATTAAAAAAACATCTAGATTTGTCATCCTGGGTGATACCTTATGCCGTAGAAGCATAGAAGGTACCTTGCTACATTGTTTAAATGCTGAGGAGGCATTAACTGCTCTAACCGAGGTTCATAACAGAACATGTGGTTCACACTCGAGTGGAATGACCACCACCAAGAAATTGCTGAGGATGGGGTATTATTGGCCCACAATGGAAAGAGAAGCGCATGATCATGCTAAAAGGTGTTTACAATGTCAGCAACATGGGGACCTCATCCATGCTCTAGCTCAAGAGCTTCACCCCATCGTCACACCATGGCCCTTTTCACAGTGGGGACTCAATCTCATTGGAAAAATCACTCCCACCTCATCCAATGGCCATAAGTTCATCATAATTGCAACTGATTACTTCACTAAATGGGTGGAAGCCATACCCATGACGTATATCACTGGGAAGCAAATCTCAAAATTTATCCTGAACTATCTCATCTGTCGTTACGGTGTCCCACAAGCCATTATCTTAGATAATGGGACACCATTCAAGAACTAGGAGGTTCATGACTTGTTCGAGAAATTCAAAATCTAGCATCGCTTCTCCATCCTGTACTATCCCCAAGGCAATGGCCAAGCAGAAGCTACGAACAAAACCATCCTCAAAATCCTTAAGAAAATAGTCAATGACGCAGGTTGTGACTGGCACTTGCAGCTTAATCCTGCCCTCTAGGCTTATCGAACTAGCATCCGCACACCCACTGGCGCCACCCCATTCTCCTTGGTCTACGGATCAGAGGCTGTACTCCCAATTGAGATCGAGCTCCCATCCCTCAGAATATCATTGCAAAATCTCATCACGGATGAGGAATATTGGGTATCAAGACTAAATGAGATGGAGTTACTGGATGAGAAACACATCGATGCTCTAAATCATCTCCAAGTCTATCAGTATAGACTCAAACAGAGCTACAACAAGAAAATCAGAAGCAGGACTTTCCAAGTCAGAGAATTGGTCTTAAAAGAAAATCAGAAGAATGTCTCGAATCCCAGTAGCAAAGGAAAGTTTGAACCTAATTGGTTAGGGCCGTTTGTCATAACAACAAGTTATAAATCAGGAATATCGGCTATCAACAGAAGAACTCTGCAGGAGCCCATGAATAGCTCCCATCTCAAAAAGTTTTATGCCTAATTCTTTCAGGTATAAAGCCAAAAATCCAAAAAATTAAAAAGTCTTGAAAAATGGTTACTGGCAAAAACTTAGTGTGTAGTAACAAAAAAAAAAAGCAAAAAAAAAACCCCAAAAAAATCAGAAAAAGGATCAAAAATCATCCTCTAGTGAAAACCACTTCAGTGGCACTTTGGAAAGTACCTCGGTGAAAACTGGCAAATAGGCACCGTGTGTAAATAAGCACTTGTCCATCCACCAGGAACTTTATGGCTTGATCTGCATCATCCATCCATTTCACTTCCATCATCCATCACATTCAGGTCTCCATCTATCACACATCCACTCGCATCCGCACCATAGCTTGGTCCTGTGTTCGTATCATGATCCCTCCTAGTACTACTCGGCCCATCCTCAAGGTCAGTTTGTCCTGCCTTTATCGGAGTAGTCTATTGCATCAGCTGGAGGCATGTTTTCATCAGGTCGGATTCGTGTATGATCTTAAAGCCCTCAAATCAAAAAATCCAAAACATTAGAAAATTAGAAAATCCAAAAACATCAAAACATATCAAAATCTAAAAATAGGTCAAAAAGTCTATCAAAATCCAAAAACAAGGTTGTCTTGTCGAACTACATCATCTCTGAGCTTGAACGTAGGCAAGGTTGATCTTTGATCATCCCCCGAGACATTTTAGGTCAGTCCTATAGGAGTCCATCATAATAAACTGGCATCTCATCATGTATATCATCATCTGTAAATTGGTCAAGTATCAGTCGAACTACGTGGTCTCTACGTGTATAGCATAGGCAAGGCTCATCTGTCGATCAGCCCTCAAGACCCCTAGGATAGGTCTTTAGGTTAGTATCTTGGTCAAAATCTCATAAAATCGCAAAAAAACATTTGAAAAATAAAAAAATCAAAACATTTGAAAAATCCAAAAATACCAAAAATAGCCTCAAAACATTGCAAAATGTCAAAAACATCCAAATATTTGAAAAAATTCATCCATCTCATCTCGCTTGCACCCGCAATAAGCATCATCCATAATAAACTGATCGCCACATCAACCTTTGGTGAAACAATCAGAAACAAGTCTAGTAGGTTTAAAGTGAAAACCCAAAAACATCAAGTCTTAAGTCTAAGTCAGTGCATAAACAAGTTGGTTATCTCTTCGTATCGGTAACACATCATCCAAACAGTCCCGTATCAATCATCTGATAACATCATGTCCTAGGATGAATTCTTCCTACAAAAGGGGCATTATTTATCAGAAAGAACACTTTGGATAAATGAAATGACGTGCCACCATCCACTAACATGTCCTAGGATGAATCCTTCCTACAATGGGCATTATCTTTTGGCAATAAGTTTCGGTTATCATCCTTAGAAAACACATCCCTTTTCCATTAGCGGTATTGAAGAGCATTAGTTTGTTTGTTTACTTGATCTTTTTCTTTTGACTTATCTTGTTTGCGCTCATTCCAAGGACGTCTCAATGATATCCCAAAGCAGAGAATTTAGAGAAATAGGAATGGGGCAATGATCATTATCTTTTTTCTGCTGTGCTTGTTGGATGTTCTTGTAATATAACCTCGACGAATACTTGCTTCATTAGGTATGTACGGAAGAGGTCTAGGGCAACTTGTTGACTATTGCATAGAAAGGTTTACCTTTTCGTGTTTTGGTCCGAGGTGTTTGAAATTTCTGAAGGGCATCCTAGCAAGGTTTCCGTATGTCAGGAGTGAACAAGAATACTCCTATCTGTTTGTCGAGTCAAAGTCCATCGCACTAGGTACAACGCCATTTTGGTTTGCTATACCTTGATGCATCGTACCACATATGTTATCAAACATAAGAAAATTTGGCCCTTTGAAAATCCCAATTCCTTGACAAGTAATCATTATCATCATTATCATCATCATCATCATTTGCATTTGTTTCATATTGCGTCTTGTTGAGATGACTTTCTATTTTCTTACTAATCACGCTAACAAGGTACTATGATAGCTGATCATCATCACCATCATCACCATCGATCCTGCATCCAAAAATCATTAGCATATTGCATAAACACATCATATAAGAAACATACACATTTCATTTTAAATAGGTGCATTCATGTCATTACATTTCACCCATTACGTCGCATCTCATAATCATAAACAATAGGAACATTAGCATTTAATTTATTAGGCATACATATCATTGCATCACATACATCATCATTTAGGATAATAACATTTGTTATTCTAAGCATCTTATAACACCATTTCATTAGCATCATCATATCACGACCATCGCATCATATCATATATATCCGAAAATCATCTCATAAATAAGCATTTCCGCACATCATCACGTATACCATAAATCAAATCATTTCACATATCACAGTGGTATGAAATAAATCATCATATAGATAACATCATTATACATCATTGCATTGCATACATCATTAGAAATAAATGCATCCGTAAAACATCACTGCAAAGCATATAGAAATAAACCATCCATGCATAAATAAAACAACACATTGCATCACATCAAAATCAGCTCATATATATATCATATCACTGTCATAGTACAAAGAATAATAATTGAATCACTGTACATATGTGTCAATCAGTACAAAATCCCATCAGGCTATAAAAAATGAGCCTATAAAGCACAAAAGGTACATCATAAGTATCTAGATCAAGCCTGATCTCCATGGATACTGCCCTTGCCCCTGTCACCGTGACCCTCTAGTGGTCTCTGGCTGATCCGCTCTGAGTACTCGGGAACCCAATCTGCTCTAGGTACATGGTCGTGGTAGGCCCAACGGTAGTACTCTATCTCTCGGATAGCCTCTCTGTAAGATCGAACTGGCACTGTACCATGAGATGAGGAGGCTGTCATGCTTTCAATCTACTGCTTGCGGCCTAGCTCTGTCGCTACCTGTAGCTCTGCAGCTTGTCTCTGCTGCATAGCCTGATCCCTCTCTACTCTTAGCTGCTCCCTCTCAACCTGTGCCTGGTCTCTCTTGGCCGTCACCGCCTGTACCTATGCCTATAACTACAAAATCAAGGCATCCTGTGCATCTGCCTGCCCTGCTGGCTGTGCTCGTGGCTGTGCCTGAACCTGAACCTCACCCTCTGCTCGTGGTGGTGGGACTACAGATCCTGCTGCTGGTCCTGCATGGGGACATCCTCGTGACCTAGCGGAACTAGGGGCACCTCTGGTGGATCCTGTTTTATCTCGATCCTCAGTCCTCGCCCTCCTCTACCCCTGCCTCTGACCCTGTATGCCTCTGGATCCTCACCTAGAATAGTCAACCGAAGAGGAGGTCTGAACCAGTCTTTGTACGCCTGTGTCATGCCCAGATCTGCTAATCCTTGATCATAGGCCCAAGAACGGACCACCAAATGTCAAAAACTGTCAACCACCTCTGTGGTAGGAATGCCAGGCCCCCATGACACCTGTGTCATGCTACGTGCAAACACGGCTACATAGTCGTCATCCGGCCGATCCTGCAGCTCCCCAAATTGACACTGTACGTGCCTTGGTAGGTACTGCTCAATTAGGGTGTGCTCCCACCCCTACATGTATCAATCCTGGTGACACTAGAAGAGTTGGTCTGCATCATCAACCCATCCAGGCTGATCGAGGTATGGTCTCCATGTAAAAATGAGCATCTCATCTATGACCCACCTCTAGTAGGGGATCCCATGCTCGCCAGTGTGTGTGAATGACACACCCCCTCTGTATCATGTCACTAGGGCATCCTCCGCCCCCATCGGAACTGGAACCACCCATGGATGTAGCACAAAAATGTGCTCCCATGCCCAGACATGTAGCAAGGTCACTCCAACTCCCAGTGCTCTGCCATCCGCATACACGTACTCGTGCAGATCTTTGTAGAGTGAGGCCAAAAGTATAGGCCCCCATGCGAAGTGAACTGGTCTGTCCCAGACCATCCTCTCCCAGGAGTATCCCCATCCAAGACTGAAATACCACCCTCATCTGTCTGGGGCAACCAAGCCTGAAATGATCGCCGCAACGGCCCAACAGAAGGGAGGTGCTATAACTCTGTACCTCTCCAGCTCGATCTGACCCTTGCAATATATAATGTCCCGAAGGATGAGGACTCGGGTGCAGCAATTGCATCCCTCCTCCATGTCGTAGATCACCCGATGACCATGAATGGGCAATCGTAGTATCCGTAAAACGTCCTCCAATGTGACGGTCGCCTCACCTGTGGGAAGATGAAACAATGACGTCTCACTGTGCCACCGCTCCGCCAGCGCTGACAACATCCCGAGGTGTGTGCGCACGGGTGCTGCATATGCAATATGCCATAATCCTACAGCCCCCAGCCGATCCTGATCCCTGTCGCTAAGGTCCTAAAGAACACTCGCCAAATCCCATGACTAGTGCTATGGAGAATAGAGCTCCCTAGGTCCATCCTGCATCACGCAAAGTCAGCATGTTAAAATTTTTGAAAAAAATCCTAGCGTCGCGCCTCAAACTCGCTTCCAGTGACGCAGTTTGTGAAGGCGTCACAGTTTGAGTTTCCTCAAACTCTGACGCTGGACCCAAAATTTTGTTAAACAGAGCCGCCACGACACACTTTAACCCCAGCATCGCAGTTTTCATTGAAAAGGGGGCCGTCGCGGCGCACTTTTCCAAACTGGCTTGCGAGTTCGAGCTGAGCCCGAGCTGAGTGGTGGAGTTTTTAAATTCCAAATTGCACCACTGCGGTGCTAAACAACGCTAATGTGGCACAAAAAGGCCAAAAGCGGTGCACTTTAAACACTGAGCGGTGCTATAATAGTGCTACTAGAGGTGAGCTCTCCTTTAAACAGGTAATAAATGCACTAAAATGAAAAAACGAAGCTTCAGTTAGGGTCACATATTGGGGCACTGATGCCAGGTGGCCGCTAGTAGGTCCGAACTCGATCAAAAATATGTAGAGGAAACTGTCATTGTGCCATATCGTTAGGAGGTCAAAGCTCAAATATCGAGGTTTGCTAGTGGAGGTGTGTGAAAATGACTTGAAAGTGACCCCTCGAGCCCCTTTTAAGCCTAAAAATTAGGGTTTTTTGACCCTCTAGGGCTATCCTGCTAGGGTTTTGGACCCCCAAACCTGTTTTCATCCATTCAAGGCTTGTTTTTCATCATTTTATTGCGTTTAGACACATTTTTAGCCTCTCGGACCCCTTCCAGACCTGTTGGGCACTTTGTCACTTTTTTTCGCGAGATCACCCAAAAAATTAAAATTTTCGTTTGATCTCTCGAGGGGGCATTATAATGGCATATTTTCTCTTGATATGCAACAATGGGGAAATTTTTTAATATCAATTTTTTTTGGATTTGATCGAGATCGTTTATTCTTTGAACCAACGCATCAAGTGCATCGCTTCAAAGACGGGAAAAATGTAGACACCGAAAATATACTGATTGACATCATGCATTCAATCTTGACTTACTAACATTGTTTCTTCCTAAATCATTCCTCAGTCTAACCATTTAATCAAATTCCCCTTATCCAATTAAATTCATCAATATTCATCTCTTAATTAAATAAATCATTTTGTCTAATTAAGTCACTTTCTCTTGTTAATTAAATCAATCTATCTGATCTAATTATCCCTATTTAATTAAATAATCAATTTATTTGATTAAATCTCTAAAGTCTATCCATTAAATTAAATAAATTAAAACCTTATTTGATTTAATCTAACACCATCCTTTTAATTAAATAAATCAAAATCTTTAATTAGCCTCTTATCATATTCCTCTCTTATCAGATTTAAATAAATCCATAAATCTAAGTCAAATAAGTCACATCATCTAATCTCATTTAAATTAATTAACCTTTGATTAATTTAATCTAATCTCATGTCACATCCTCTAGATAATGCAAGTTGCACATGAAAATAGATTTAATTCATTTATTAAATCCCTATTTTCCTCACAAGGCATCTCTTTGGAATATTCTCTCAATTTGAATTCAAAAATTCCAAGTCAACATGTACATCCAACAAGGCATTTAAAACCTCTTACATTCCTTTTCTTTGAGCCAAGTGGTAGTTATTGCATTTTACCTTCCCTCTTACATGTCATTTCAACAAATTTGAATTTCAAATATTGGCATTTATTGGCACAAACCCCAAATCTTGCACAACCATCATCCATTCATAGCTTGAAAAGTGGCATCATATCATTGGATGAATGTTAGTCCCACATTGCTCAAATTTGGACATTCATCCATCTTGAAATCCTATAAATGAATAGCTCCTCTCCTCATTTTATCATCCACAATCTAAGCAAAGTTACCATGCTAAAATACTTAGCCATTTCCATCCATCATTCAAATTCTTAGCTAGGCTTTTTGCACATTTGGCTTGGAGTTCTCATCTTTTCATCAAAATTGGATCAACAATATCCCCAATATTTGAATCTTGCATCATAGGAATTGGGAAAGGGCCAATTTTCACATCAAATTGGCACCAATTCCCCCATGGGATCAAGAGTTTGCTACTTAAATTAGGATTTTATCTTTAATTTATCAATTTCGTTGTGTTCATTATTTTCATTCCTAGTTTGATTTGTAAATGGATTTCATGGGGAATCCTTCTTTTAGCTTGCAAATCCTTGTCTAACTCGTTTATTCATGTTGTTTTTTAGGTACTAGGAAAAGGGTTCGCACAGGATCTCCCTTCCCTCCATATTTCTCAAATCTAGGCATCTCTATTCCTTGTGGCATCAGTGTTTGTAGTATTTCTAGAGATAGTGGGCTGCTTCAAACATAATACATGGGTGGTCCATTCTAGTTTTGGTTTATGGTGGATATTTGATTTTGCATGGAGGAAATGGTTTGGAAAAGTTGTATTATGAAAGGGTCAATGTAAGTGGTAGGAGGTGGAAGGGAAAGTGGTGATGGAGTGTATGTAGTGCTAGGGAAAGTGAATGGAATTCTTATAGATGGTATGGTGGAAGAGGATAGAACATGCGATGCTACATAAGAATTAGGAATTCTAGTAGGAATAGTCAAGGAAGGAATCACATTACTAACTTGTTGCATTGTGGTTGTAACTTGAAGAGTGGTATAGGTAGGTATGGATGCTACTGTGGAGGGAGGAGTGTCAGGTCCTCCTTGTCTAACCATAGTGTTTTTTGGTTGAGATGTACTAGAGGTGGAAGGAACATGTTTATGATATATCTCAACTATTTGTTTCATAAATTCTAAGCCTTCGTCACATTCAAGCAAGTGATGGATGTTCTCTATTGCAGGAATTGCAGTGGTTGAAATGTTTTCAAGACACACATTATGTTGAAGATGTGTTAAGTCCTCATGAATGTTAATGATTTTGTGTTGCGGGATGTGATCATTCGATTTGTCAACTTGCATGTTATTGGAAGACATAGAGTTGCTAAAGGTAGGGTCCATGCCTAGTGTACTAGTTGCAATACTAGGAGTGGAAGCTTTAGAAAATCTAAGATCTAAAACGTGTGTATTATCGTGCGATAACATGAGTCTTGAGCTTCTTCTCACTAAGGTATTAGCAATAGGACACCAAACACTCATGCAAGGGTTTTGAAATGTGGGTGAATTGAAATTCAATGTAAACTAAGAGCAATAAAAAGATGATAACTACAATTCTGTAAAATGTAACAACAATGCAATATTAGAAAACAAAAATGCAGAAAATGCTCTGAAAATGACATAATTTTCTGTGCAAAATGTGTAGAAGGACTAAGTTGCCCAGTGTGGCGAATTAGTCCCAATAGTGATTTTTTTGGGATTTTTCAGAAATTTTAAATGAAATTTTATGTTTTTCACATTTTTAGATGCAACTACAGTGTGAAAATGTAGAATTTTTGAAATTTTTAATGAAATGTAATGCAAAAAATGCAAGCTCTATATGAGCTTTTCACTAATGCAATTTTTAAAACCCTAGGATGCAAAATCTAATGCAATGTTGATGCAAGGTATTCCTAGGATGTAAATGCACTCTAAAATTAAAAATAAGATGTTCAAAAATTGGGTTCACCAAAATGGACTACAAATTTTTGTAGGGGCTTCTCTCTTACACTTCTAGGGTTTTTCACCTAAAAGGAGAAAGTTATCCTACAAAAACTTGGAGGTTCATTGAAGACTAATGATAGTATGATTGAAATATTTCTAAATGCAAAGAACTGATAAAATCTAATGAATATTGATGCAAAACCTAAGAAATGCAAGTTGTTTGAAAACACAGTGATGTATGCAAAATGACCTAGGAATGCAAGTAAACAATAACATAAATTGACAAGATTGGAGAGGTGCACTTAGAAATTGAAATGTGATGTAGAAATGCCTTGGAATCCTACAATTTTTTCTATTGAATCCAACTAGGACACTTATGCCAAGCTAGGCGACTTAGTCCTATTTCAGGGAGATTCTGCTAGAACAGGTTTCTACTAAATGGGTACTCAGAAATGTAAAAATCACTTTTTAGGCCTGGAAGTGGGACTAATTCACCATAGATGGTGACTTAGTCCACTTGGGAATCTCAGGAAATTCAAGTTAGGAATCTGTAGCTTTCGGTCTGCACTTGCCTTCTTGATAGGTATCTGGTTCAGATTCTGCAGAAAATGGGTTGAAAGAGGTCTCTAAGCTTCAATTAGGGCTTTGTTGACTTGAATTACTTTGATGAGTTTACAACACCTTTTTAACACTTTCCTCTTTGAAAAATCTACATATAAGACCTACAATCACACATGCAAAGAGGGAAAAAAAGGGTTAAGGGTTAGAGAATAGGCGTTTTCCTTAGTCAAACCCCAATTTGGTAATCAAACCCTAGAAAATGAAATGAAATGAAATGGAAATATAATGATGAATGAACAACATGCAATGTCACAACTCACCAAACCCTTGATCTAGAAATTTGAAGATATGCAACAAGATGCTCCAATGGATGCTTGATAATACCTTGAATGCTTGAGAATTATGAATGAAAGTAAGCTAATGTGTGAATGAATGCACTAAACTAATTGGGGAATTAGGAGATGCAAAATGAGGGGATAAATTTTTATTTATACTTGATTTTACAATATTTCTCGAAAATAACACATCACAGGCCGACCTCAAGGTTAAGAGAATAAAATCCCACCAGAAAATTAAAATTAAAATTATTTTTGTGCCAAGTGGGACTAAGTCACCTCGGGTGGCGACTTCGTCCCACCAGGGAAATTTTACTAGGTTTCAGGGATTAAAGTGTATTTAATGTTGGTTAACAGGAATATTCTCAAAAATACACTTAAGTAGGGTTGGAGAGTGTATTAAGGGGTCATTTAAACGTAAGAAAGGGTTGAATTAGTGATGACAAGTCTAGAAAAGCGTGGGAATTTGTTACAACACTTTGAAATAAAACTTGGTAAGTGATAAAAATGGGTTATTTAAGTGAATTATAATGAAAAGGTCCTAGAAAAGTGTGAAAGTGGGTTACAAAACTTCACAACACTTTTACAAGACATCCTAGAATTCTTAATGATTCTCAAGGGTCCAAGACCCAATGTGAATGTGTTGACCACATTACAACATTAAATCTAGGAAAAATCAAGTCAAAGTCCATGAGAGAGACTCAAGTGAGCATAAAAATGTTCAACTATACATTTTTTGGCGACACAAAAATATATTTTGATACATTAAGAGGAAAAGGAGAAGTTGATAAGCTTAACTTTGAACCTAAGGTTACTAAGGATTCCTTGAAGAGTACTCAATTGGCCCTGCAAGAATTAGAAAATCAAGTTGACAAACTTTATTTAGAGTTGAGTTTGACAAATTTTCCATTGGTCAAATAAAAAATTCAGTTATCTATGGTAGCCACATTCAAAGAACAATCCAACACAAAGATTATGGAGGTTAGGAAAATGGGAAAAGATTTGGATGAACTTCATAAGGATGAGGCATTGCATGAATATTTGAGCACTCATCATACCAATATGATTCAATGTTTTGATAGGGATCGAGTAATACATCAAGAATGTTAAGTCTTGAGATTAGAGGAGAAATGCCCACATGAAGATATAACTTGCAACCATGGGATAATAAGTAATACACTTAATCCATCTTGACACACTTATTGGACCAAACCTTGATGATGATCATCCAATAATGAATGAAGGAGTGCTTGAGGCCCTAGAAGGCACTACAAAAAGGTATGAGGAAAAAATTTATTTTCTAATTTGGAACAACAATCCTTTACCTTCACATAATATTGAGGTGGCAACCATACCACATGAGGATGATATCATGATAAGATACCTTACCTTGTTGACACTCAATATTTGGTGGTTAAGCACGAGGTAATGGTTGTGGATCCAAGCCACACATAGTCTAATTTTGTGCATCATGGCATAGAGGATGTAAAGTGGACCCAAAGCATGTGTGATAAATGGTTAAGGAGAGATAAAGAAGCCAATTTGTTGGATTCCCAAGCAAAAAAGAACCTACATAAGGTCAAGAAGCAATGTAATCATATTGATCATGTGATGCAAAGTGGGCAGGGAAGGAAACACTCTAATCTTATGCTTCTTTCAAATACTCTTAGTGGATTCACCAATTCCACCATTCACTCATATAAGCAACCTAATAACCCAACTTAACATCTCACATCCAGATGTAACCAGAGGGCTCGAAAATGACTTGAGCACCATTGACATGACCAAACAAGACCAACAAACATTATTTCACACTTAGGAACAACCATTCATCCATCGCTCCAACATTAGGTTATACATTCCTTGTAGCCCTGTCCAATTGGGACAATCAAAATAAAAATATCTTAAGAGTAGGAACCAGAAAAAAGGAATTGGTTTTAGACACCTTACAAGGACCCCTGCAAGTCCTCAAAACCCCAAGACATGACAACGAAAAGGAAAACCACAATGGACTAAACTTCAACGCCACAAGGAGGCCTAATTTGACTGCACAATGAGAGAACCTGAGTATCTTGGCACACCCAAACACCACTAAGCCACAAAAAGGTTCCTATAGCATTATCAAACACATTTCAACATTTATCAAGCACCTTTATTGCAAAAACACCCACAAACTTGCAAAATTCAGACTTTTGCTTACAATTCTAGGCTTGTCACATAGAGACGCCAGGCCTAGGGCATCAAAGATATTCCTCCAAACTCCATGCCATCCTATGAAACATTTTTAATCTAAAAATACACATGAAAACCTTCCATTTCACCCATATTTAGCATTTTTACATGGTGGAATTGGAAGATACAAACATTTTTATCTCAGAACCCTAGTTTTTGAGGGTTTCAGAACTACTTCTATAAAAATGACTGTAACTTCCTCAATACCAAAAGAAATTACACCAAATAACCACCAAATTAAAGATACTTCACCCATCTATCAATCCATGTTAGGGTTATTTCCATACAAAGAGGTTTTTGTCTGTACTAAGCATGAAATCAGAGAAAAAACACACAAAATTCAAAAAACAAAGCTTGTTCTTAGCATTAGATCTTCACAAAAAACTTCAACAACCTTTTCCTTGACCCAAAGGAGGAATTTTAAACTTATTTAAACTCCTTACAACATCCCTCAACTAATTTTTGAATTAGGGAACCGTTGGAGGACTAATGACACTTGTTTTGGCAAAGTTGACAACTTATGACAACTTATAACTTATACTCAAATGCCTCAATTGAATCCATTTCAATAAAAATTGATCCTAGACACACCTATCATACTTAAAAACATCAAATTACATCATCCTTACTACTTGGCTAAATCATGGAAACCTTTTCCTTTCTTAAGCCTAGATGCACCAAGTTTACAATATTGACATGATACCTATTACAAACCATTGGAATGGTCCCTTGGACCTTATTACATCATGAACACATTGAAAAACAAAAAAAACTTGACAAAATCCTCATGGAGGCATGAGAACCCCAAGGTGCCCCTGCACCATACACCCGGGGTGGAAAAGATCTCAAGTACCACCTGAGATAAGTTGTTGTAGAGAAGTGCCATGATGTTTGATGTCATCTAATTCTCTCATCCAAGTTGCATCTTCAGGTGGAAGACCCTACCATTTAACCAGATATTCATTATATACCTTGTTTCTTGTCCTTTTTACCTCCTTAGAATCTAGGATTGCTTCAAGTTTCAAAGGTTCAGATGGTGGAAGGTCCTACACCCAATCTTCATCAACTTCCACACCTGTACTTTCATCCAAAGATCCCTTAAAGGGGTACAAGTCAACAACATTAAATATGGGAGAGATAGCCACTCCAAGGGGGGTGTTATCTCATAGGAATTTTTCCCAAATTTATGAATTATCTTGCAAGGGCCTATTTTCTTCATTTGGAGCTTTGTATATCTGCCCTTAGGTAACCTTTCTTTCTTCAAATATGCAAAAAATAGATCTCCCACCTTATACTAAACATTTATCCTTTTCAAATATGCCCTCTCTTTGTATTTTTCCACACTCTTCTTGAGACTCTCCTTCACTTGATCATGGATGGATTTCATTGAAATGGAAAACTCCTCTCCTTTTGCACTTCTCTTCTCCATTCCCTTCAAATCTCTCAACTCAAAGATTCCCCTTGGGTTCATTCCATACACCACCTCAAAGGGATATTGACTATGCTCCTGTTTATGGAATCATTATAAGCATATTTTGCTTGGGGCAACACCAAATCCCATTGAAGACCATGCTCTTTTGTTAAGCACCTCAGCAAGTTACCAAGTGATCTATTGAACACCTCTATTTTTCTATCTGTTTGAGGATGGTGGGTAGAATAGTCCCCAACTTTCGCCATAAGGTCCTCCAAAAATGACCTATGAACTTGGAGTCCCTAACTGATACAATGCTCATAGGAATGCCATGCATTCTCACAGTCTCTTTGAAAAACAAACCTGCAATGTTAGAAGAATCACTAGTGCACTTGCAAGGAATAAAATGGGCCATTTTGCTGAATCTATCAACCACTACAAAAACACTATCAACTCCCCTTTGTGTCTTAGGAATTCCTAAGAAAAAATCCATACTTATGCTTTCCCAAGGTCTATTTGGGATTGGTAGAGGTTGGTAAAGACCAACATTTGAAGTAGTTCCTTTTTCTCTTTGACATATGGTGCAAGTTTCCACAAACTTCCTTACATCCACCTACATTTTAGGCAAAAAGTAAAACCTCCTAACCTGCTCCAAGGTTTTGTCAAGTCCAAAGTGCCCTCCAAGACTCCCACTATGCTTTTCTTTTATCAAATTCTCCCTCATAGAGTGCTTGGGTATGCAAAATTGAGCCCCTTTAAACAATAGACCATCTTGAAAAACATAATCAACATATTCTCTGTGAAAAGTGTCTGAAAATTGAGAGAAAACATCAAAAGCATCCTTGAAATCTTAATCCTCCTTATACATACCTTTAAGAGCTTCTATGCCCACACTTTGCAATTGAACTTCTTGAACCATCATGACCCTTCTACTAAGGGCATCTACAATTTTATTTTCTTGTCCCTTCTTATGATTTATGGAGAAAGTATATGCTTGTAGGTATTTAACCCACTTCATGTGCCTTTAGTTCAATTTTTCCTGTCCATTCAAGAAACTAAGTGTATGGTTGTAAGTGAATACTATAAACTCCTTTGGTAACAAGTACTTCCTCCATTTCTTTAAGGCTTGGACCATGGCATACAACTCTAAATAATATGAAGAATATTTTCTCTTAGCCTCATTTAGTTTTTCACTAAAGAATGCAACCAACCTGCGTTCTTGACTTAGGACAACACCTATTGCTTGACCACTTGCATCACATTCAATAGTAAAAAAAATATTAAAATCAGGAAGAGAAAGGATAGGATGTTGTGATATCTTTCTTTTCAAGTATTCAAACCTTTCATTTGCTTCATTGGTCCATAGTAACTTACTCTTTTTGTCTCCTTTGATTGTATCTATGATAGGTGCATAAATGTGGCTGAAATTCTTGATGAATTTTCTGTAGAAGCTTGCAAGGCCATGGAATCTCCTCACATCACCCACTGACTTAGGTGGTGGCCAATTGAGTATGGCCTCAACCTTTGATGGATCCATTTTCAAACTGACCTTTTCTATGAAAAACCCAATATAGACCAATTCTTTTTTCATAAAATCACATTTCTGCATGTTAATCAACAATCCCTCTTCATGCAACTTCTGTAGAAGCATATCAAGATGCTTCAAATGCTCCTCCTTGGACCTGCTAAATACAAGAATGCCATCCAAATAAACCACATTTTTTTCTTCCAATAAATGGTTTCAATACCCCATTCATTAGTCTCATGAAGGTACTAGGGGCATTGGATAAGCCAAAGGGAATCGCCATCCACTCATAAAGACCTTCATTAGTCTTGAATTTTTTTTTCCATTCATCCCCCTCATGGATCCTAATATGATGATACCCACTTTTCAAGTCAATTTTTGAAAAATAGCAAGCCCCTCCTAGACAATCCATAAGATCCTCCATCCTTGGCATAGGAAACCTATATCTGATGGTTATCCTATTTATGGCTCTTGAATTAGTGCATAACCTCCATTTTCCATCTTTCCTAGGAGCCAACACGGTAGGGACTGCACAAGGACTCAAACTCTTCCTCACTAGGCCTTTATCTAATAACTCTTGAACTTGTTTTTCTATTTCTTCATTTTGGGTTGGTGTCATCTTGTAGGAAGCCTTATTAGGCAATATAGCTCCTAGTATCAGGTCAATATGGTGACTGGTATCTCTGATTGGAGGCAAGGAACTAGGCAATTCATCCACTAGAATGTCCTTATACTTCTCCAACAAGGTTTGGACTTCACTAGGAATAGGTTCTCCTTTGTTTGTAGACAAAACAAACTTGCACTTTGGATTAACAATCAAGGAAAACCCTAGACCTCCCTCTTCCTTTAAGGTCTTCAAAAAATCTTTCTCTCCTACCACCATGATACTAGACCCAAGTTTATTATCTATACCCTCATCTGGTAAGGGACTCATGGTGAAAGATTCCCCATATTTTGTTATCTTGTAAGTGTTTGCCCATCATGTTGGGCTTTCCTATCATATTGCTAGGGATAGCCTAGAAGTATGTGGTAGGAATCCATGGGAATAACATGACACAAGATTTTATCCTTATACTCTCCAATTTGAAATTCTATCCAACATTGCTCATTGAAAAGTACCTGTTGACCTTTGTTCAACCAAGGCACCCTATATGGTGTGGGATGAGGAGTCTTTTTCAATTTTAGTTTCTCAACCATCTCTAAAGACACTAAGTTATGAGTAGAGCCTTAGTCTACAATTACCTTGCATACCTTTCCATGGGATTTACATGTGGTCCTGAACAAGGACTTCCTATGTGGTGGCTCCTTAGCACTTGGTACCTTAAGAAGTGTCCTCATCATCAAACTTTCTCCAAATTCAGGGTGAGCAGGCCTGGAAGGTGAAGTCACACTTTGAGCATCCTCCTCTTGCACCAACTGGTTTCTCCTATCCCCACCATGAGAGCTCGAAGCTTGTTTCTTAGGGCACTTGAAGGTCGGGTGTCCAAATTGGTTACAAGAGTAGCATGTTCCAGAGAATGAGTCAGAGCCTCTCCCATTAGATCTTCCCTTTCCATTAGATCTCCTACCTATGAATCCACCTCTTGACTCTTGACCTTGTTCTTATTTTCCACTTGTCTTCCCTTGTTGTCTTTGTGACTTATTTCTACCACCAAAACTGCCTCTACCCCTTCCTTGTTGCTCTTGCTTCCTCTTCAACTTCTCCTCTGCCTGACATGCCACTTGGAAACACTCTTCCACTGTCTTAGGGGTCACTAGGCTCATCTCATCTTGAATTTCAAACCTTAGGCCATTCAAATACCTGACCAATTTCTCCTTCTCATTCTCCACATGGCCACACCTCATACTAAGTTTGTGAAACTCCTCAGTATAGGTTGCCACGTCCATGTCCTTTTATTTTAGGTTCTATAGTTTCCTAAACAATTTCACTTCATGATTTATAGGGAGAAATTGTGCCTTCAATCTACTCACCATTCTTTCCCATGAAGTAATCATGTTCTTACCCTCTTTCACTCTTTCTCCTTGGTGATAATTACACCAAGTCAAAGAAAACCCATTCAATTTAGTCTTGGAAAACTTAACCTTCTTGTTTTTTTCCATTTCCTTGTACTTAAAATAATTATTCAAGGCATCCACCCACTTTAGTAGTGCCTCAACATTCATCTTTCCCCCATACATTGGTATTTCCATATTCACTTTAGAAGCTTCTACTTTTATGGTTTTCAAGGCACCAATGAACCTTCTCTCTCTTCAGGAGGCATCTCCTCCTCCAGATGGTCTTCATCTCCACCCTCTATCTCCTCTTCTGAGGTACTCTCTTCCTCAGTAGCCACTCTCTTTTTCTCTAAGGCCTCTATCTTATCTCTCAAAGCCTTCAACTCCCTTGTAATTGTAGACCCACCTTTTGGAGGCATTTTCCTTCACACACCTCAACTCACAATCTATCTTCACTACTTTCACAATCAAACTTGGCTCTGATACCACTTTGATGCAAAGTGGGTAGTGAAGGCAACACTCTAGTCTTATTCTTTTCTCAAATACTCTTAGTGGATTCACCAATTCCACCATTCACTCATATAAGCAACCTAATAACCCAACTTAACATCTCACATCCAGATGTAACCAGAGGGCTTGGAAATTACTTGAGCACCATTTACATGACTAAACAAGATCAACAAACATGATTTCACACTTAGGAACAACCATTCATCCATCTCTCCAACATTAGGTTATACATTCCTTGTAGCCCTGTCCAATTAATAAAAATATCTTAAGAGTAGGAACGAGACAAAAGGCACTGGTTTTAGACACATCACAAGGACCCTACAAGTCCTCAAAACCCCAAGACATGACAACAAAAAGGAAAACCACAATGGACTAAACTTCAATGCCACAAGGAGGCCTAATTTGACTCCACAATGCAATAACCTGAGTATATTGGCACACCCCAACACTCCTAAGCCATAAAAAATGTTCCTATAGCATTATCAAACACATTTCAACATTTCCCAAGCACCCTTATTTCAAAAACACCCACAAACTTGCAAAATTCAGACTTTTGCTTACAATTCTAAGCCTGCAACATAGAGATGCCAGGCCTAGGGCATCAAAGATCTTCCTCCAAACTCCATTCTATCCTCTAAAACCTTTTTAATCTCAAATTACACATGAAAATATTTCATTCCACCTAGACTTAGCATTTTTACATGGTGGAATTGGAAGATACAAACATTTTTATCTCAAAACCCTGGTTTTTGAGGGTTTCAAACCTACTTGTAGAAAATGACTATAACTTCCTCAATACCAAATGAAATTACACCAAATCACCACCAAATGAAAGCTACTTCATCCCTCTATCAATCCATGTCAGGGTTATATCCATAAAAAGAGGTTTTTGGCCATACTAAGCATGAAATTAGAGAAAAAAACACACAAAATTCATAAAACAAAGCTTGTTCTTAGCATTAGATCTTCACAAAAACTTCAAAAAACTTTTCCTCAACCCAAAGGAGGAATTTTAAACTTGTTTCAACTCCTTCCAACGTACCTCAACTAATTTTTGAATTAGGGAACCGTTGGAGGACTAATGACACTTGTTTTGGCAAAGTTGACAACTTATGACAACTTATAACAATTTATACTCAAATGCCTCAATTGACTCCATTTCAATACAAATTTATCCTAGAAACACCTATCATAATTAAAAAAAATCAAATTACATCATCCTTACTACTTGGATGCATCATGGAAACTTTTTCCTTTCTTAAGCCTAGATGCAACAAGTTTACAATATTGACATGAGACCTATTACAAACCATTAGAATGGTCCCTTCGACCTTATTACATCATGAACACATTGAAAAAAAAAGAAAAACTTGACAAAAGCCTCATGGAGGCATAAGAGAGAGACATTTCTTCAATCCCTAGTTCTACCAGGGGAAGAAGTTATGGAGGTTGAGCATGTGTAGGATGAACCTCTTATCATAGCAGTACACAAGGAGCAATCAAATTTGCATGGGTTTGATGAGAGGTATGATTTAGAAAATTCATTTTCTTTAAATAATATTCCTCATAAGGGACATGAGTCACACCATTTGGAGAGCCCATTGAAGGCTCAAGTCATGATTAAGGGGGAGGTAGTTGTGCATACACATTGTGGATCAATACATAATGATATACATGCATGTATAGAAGGAAATAATTATGATTCAAATTTGGTAGGAAGTCTAACCATCATTGGAGAGCTCATTGAGTCTACTTGTGTTTTGACACCACACTGTCATGATGATGATTCATTGATGGAGCATAAGGTTATCCTAATTTCATGACTTGAGGTATGTGAAGTTGATGTCATGAAGGTATTTGATTTTTAGTGGCATGTGCTCGTAGATGTTGGGTTTTAATTGGACTATAGTCCAAGGCATGGAGATGAGCATGAGAGCAAGAGATTTCCAACCCTAATCCATTGGTTTGTAGCTCACACATTATTGGTTCATGGTTGTTCTACTTTTTTTATCATGGAGTTCCTAGATTATACATTAATGTTTGCAATCGTTTGGGAAGATTGGAGTATTTGGTGTAAGGAAGCTAAGGTAGCAGAACAACTTCCTACACTAATCTTGAGAATAATACAAAAATTTTACAGATCTTTAACAGTTACATAAACTTAAACAAAAATAGACATAAATATCATGCATACCACAACACAATGATTTATGTGGGGAAAACCCTTTTGGGAGAAAATCCCCACACTCCAAAAGCCGCTCAATATATTATTCAAAAATCACAAAGATTGCAATATAATTGTAGAGAAAGCTTCTCACAAGAGTATCACCACTCAGAGATCTAGAGACAACACAACTGCTATCAGACTCTTAGAATACATTGCAATACACAACCATAATACAAAACCCTCATAAAATAATTACCTTATAGGGTAAGTCAATCTAATAAAATATTGGTTGTTAGATATGAGACATAATGATGAATGGTCCAGATTTATAATAATAAAATATAAATACAATTTTCCTTTCAAGGGTGCTACCCTTGAGCCCCCGCTAAGGCACGTTGCCCCTAGACCCCAACCGGGAGGATGATCCCCCCATACCCCTTATGGGGGGGATCCCCCCATGCCCTCACCCCCTATTTTCGTTAGATGAACAATACCTTATGTATCAACAATACCTTATGTAATTGCAAGGTTGAGACACATTTTCTCAACATTTGGGTCTACTACTACATTATTGGGAACTTGTAGGATGATGATTTCCTAACATCCAATGACAATAGAGGTAATCTTGAAACCATCATAGGTATTGGTGTGGTTGGTACATTTCTTCACAAGGATTTGGGTCATTTTCTTCAAAACCCTTGGTTGAGTGATGTTTATATTAGAGTATACCAGTGAAAGGTTTGGTGTAGGTGGTTGTGCTTTAGAGATCATATCAAATATCACTTGTTGCTATATAGGTAGATTGCAGGGAGGAGTAGAATTTCAAAATTTGGGGAATGGAGTTGAATTGTGTTTGAGTGTGTATGGATAGTTTTTTCTAATTGTTGGCCACTAGAGCTTACCTTGCATATCATTTTTCATTTTCACTATGGGAGATACAACCACAGGTTGAGTAGGGTGATCATAAAGCATTTGCTCGGATGGAGAGATTTTCCTATAGAGGATGCTACATGGGAGTTTACAACTACGGTTATGACTTTGCATGACACCTTGAAGATGTATATTGAGCAGTATGGTTTTGGGCTGAGCATATATTTCTTTCAGATGCCCAAGACCATGTTAGGTACAAGGATTGCAGTTATGGACCTTAGAGGGATGCTTCAATAGGTGACGTTTCATGGTTTAGGTTTCAACCCTTACAGGTGTCTCAACTTGGGATATGATGATGATTATCTTCTTAGTTTCGAGTAGAGGATAGTGTTGTGACACGATGTTATTACAATTTTATCAAAGTGGTACAGTGTCAGCATGGTAGTTTCATTCTGAGATTGACTTGGGACCTTGGAATCACTTTTGGTTTTAGTTGGATTAGTTTGTTATTGTAGGGGTTGTATTGGCATTGCTTGAGAAAAAGCAATCTTTAGGGAGGGCAGACTGTCATGTCCCCATTTTTTGGTTCCCTTCACTAGTACATAAACAACAATAAACTACTAAAAAATACTTATAAATGACTACAATTGGTTATGTGACCATTAGTAGTTTATTTCCATTCATATATAACGTGACTAGATTGATGACTAAACCATTTTTAGTCATTTATTGGTTATTTTGTTGATCGATTTGGTAGTATATTTAGTCGTTGATTTAGTAATTCATTGTTGTGATCTGGTCATTTATTTAGTCACTTTTTTTCCACTGATATATTTAGTCATTGATTTAGTCATTGATTAATGTAATCTGGTCACTTATTTAGTCATTTTTTATTCACTGATATATTTAACTGGTCACTTATTTAGTTGTTGATTTAGTCATTGATTGTTGTAATCTGGTCACTTATTTAGTCATTTTTTTATTCACTGATATATTTAGTCATTGATTGTTGTTAATTGGTCACTTATTTAGTTGTTTTTATTCACTGATTTCTATGCATTTGTAGTGTATTTAGTTATTAATTTTAATCATCATTTTGATCAATTTGGTAGTATATTTAGTCATTTTTATTCACTAATTTCACTAGTCATATATCTAGTCATATTTATTCATTGTTCACTGATTTTTGTCAATTGGTAGTATATTTAGTCAATTTAATTATTAATTGATGTCAATTAGTAGTATATTTAGTCATTTTAATTGACTAAGAGGATTTAAGCATAAAACACAAAAATACACATCAATCATCAATTGCACACAATAAGGCAGTCATTGAGAAGGAAAAACTGGTGAACTTTATTAATAAAAGAAAGGTGTTCTAGTTACAACTTACACAAAGAGTATTACAATTGTTATTTTCAATCACAAGACTGAAAATTTGAGTTACAATATTGTAGAGAAATGACTGCAAGAAAGAAACTTCTTCAAAAGATTTTTGCAATGATGGAAACGCATGCTTGAAGCCCTTCAATGTGAGCACACACCCCTTTCATCTCTTAAAACTTCTACAATGCGGGCAATCTTCCTAGAGAAAGTTGTAACATGTAGAATCGAAGGAGAGTGTTGATCGTGTCCCATATATGGAGCTCTCTCCTTCAATGTATTCAACAATAATCCAGCTAGAATATTTCCCCCTTTATATGCAATGTGCCATCTGATATGAGCAATAGGGTGCTAAATTTTTTAGCATGAATGAAGATGTGTCTCAATACTAGCAAAAAAATTAATATTAGTCTCAATTCAGAAAGAATAAAAGTGCATTGTATATTGCAAGTTTACAAAATAAAGTGCAAACACAATAGAAAGGTAAATCAATTAAAAAACTGTAGCTTTGTCAACAAATTCCTTAAACAAAGTGTTCAACATAGGCCTGAAATATGCATATTGAACCCTTGATTTTAGAACCTTGTTCAAAATTTAAGAAAGGTGATACACTCATATTATAGAATGAATTTGACATATTATAGAATGAAGGCTATCAACACTAACTAGATTGGAACAACATTATCAACCGAAATTTCCTGGAAACCAAGCCCAAGAATGCCATCAGACTTGGACAACAAAAATGTCAACTTTGGTTCATGTGTTGTCTTAGTAAAGACCTGCACCATTAAAGAATCCATTTATACATAAATTCCAAATTAAGTTGATGAGAAAATATCTTTGATATCCAACTAGAAAGCCTTAACATCCAAAACTTACTAACCTAATGTTTCACAACAAGTTTCCCAACCGTGACATCATCTTCCCCATTCACTTTACAAGCACCAACCAATTCAACTTTTGAAGGCACAAACACATAAGGTACTTTTTGCAACAGTAATTTTCAAACTAATGATTAATAACAAAACTTAAGGAATCCATTAAACTTGCAAGAAAACAACTTCTTGAACAAATACATAGAAGCATCACCAAATGGATCAAAACTCATCATTAGTATAAGTCCAAAAATTTGATGTTCATGTGCAAGTTTTTTAGGTTTATTCTGTTACAATTCATCAAAATTATAAATAGGGTAGCAAGTCAGGGGATTTGATTGTGGGAAAACTTCATAGTTAAAAGGGTTTTGTACTATGTCAAACATAATTTCATTAGTTTCAATCCCACCATTTTACCCATGTGATTACTACCCTATACAATAAGAGTTAAACTGTGTTCATTTTATTGGTTTTGATCCCTTCAATCCACCTTTGCAACATCTACATGATGTAAAGATTTCCAGTGAACGGTTGAAACATACTAGAGGTGATTGAAGGAAAGCCTTTCACAAAATTAAGGAATGATTTAGGTATTGCATGGCACATGTAGTTAACCTAAAAATGTTGCAATGCCCACATCTGACATATTAAAAGGTTAGAATAATGTCAAAATTCAAAATGGTACAAGGAGAGAGAAAAAATCAATACCTTATCTTTGGCCAATGAAATCAAAGGATCAAGAATGGAAGGAGGATTTGTATCAACCACCATAACTATAAAATATGATGTTCTAAAGTATAACATCTTGGTTACTGTAACACCCTAAACTCGTTCAATATTAGCAAAAAAGAAACTAGATATTGATCCACTACCATATTGGATCTCACAGGATTCTCCTTCACAAACAACAAATGATATATATTAATTTTTTAGCAACTTCCTTAATATCCCCATGTAAGTAGACTAAACTAAGTGAGGTTGAGGGTTTGAAGTAGAGTACCATCTTCTTGGTATGTGCTTGACTTTGATAATGACTTGTATCTTAAATGAAAATAGCAAGCTAGCTACATTGTAAAATCATTAATAGAAAAATAATCACAAAATCCTCTTTAATTAAAATAATCCTTCTAAATATTTCAAGACAAGATATTTCAGTTAATTTCTAAGAGAGCTAATTTCACTATCTAAACAACCATCAATCTATTTACTATATATAGTTTCCCAAAATTCAGAATTTGAATGCAATGAAACTAACCATAATTACCAAAGATTTGACACCAAAATGTAGTACAAAATAAATTGTTTGAAAACAATTGTGTTTTGATAAACCAAATATACCCTTGATATATTTATTTAAATAACAAGGAAAGATCAAACTGGAGATAGCAAGATAACATTCATTAATTCACTTCAACAAACAATTGAAACCAGAATTCGACCACCAATTATAACTTCATTCTATTGATCTTCAAAAAAAATTTACAATACGTTTCAAAAAATTTCCTGACTGACATGTCAAAAAGTGTCTTGTCAGTTTCCCACTTTTAACATAAATCAAAAAGTCTTAATTATCGTTGTTTACATAGGATTACATAAAAATTTAAAAGCAATGAAAGATGAGAAGTGAAGATAATTTATTAGATGTTGAAGTCCACAACACTTGCAAGATATGGAAATCCATTACTCATCGTAAGGTACCCTTGATCATTCAGATTTGGCAAGGTACTCTCTCCATGATAGTATCTACAAAGCTTGTTACTTCATTGTAAGGCCTATTCTTCTGGGGGAACTAGATATGTATGCTCCCATTGGTACACCATGTAATCATGAGGCCATTTGTACTATTGGATTTTTTGTGTGTTGTCCAAGTGACTCTTCCATCTACTATCTAATAACCCTTTCATATCCATGATGAATTTTGAGTACCCAACATCTAGTGCAATTATTCCATCCATGGTTAGATTGAGGTGGTGAATATTTATGTCACCATCCTTCTATATATTAGTGAGGTAGTTGGGAATGATTTTACTAAACTCATCTGTCCAATCCTTGGAGTCTTTCAGTTGATCATCATCCCTTAGTATCTTAGGCATGAACCACTGCTTTATTATGTGAAATGAATCCATTCTTGCCTTGATCTTTTGCTCTTCTGTAGACATGCATTGAAATTCATTTGTGACCATTGAAACCATTTTCTTAGTAGGCTTTAAAGTTGTGGGGGCCTCAACACTCCTTTGTAAAATTCTACACAAAGTCGTTAAGGTGTGATGTACATGTTGTCATTTCTTGAATAAGGGGTCCAATATAGGCTCATGGGATTTTATCTAATCAACTGCTTGTGACAAGGAGACATAATATTCATACACATTTTTCAATTTTTACACAATTAGTTTAACCCTATGCTCCAAGGTCTATTCCAATACCCTGAGGGTTTCTCCCTTTTCTCTTTCCTTTGTTTCTTCATTACTCTTTTTCAACTTCTTAATTTCTTGTTTTAGCACATTAACTTGTTCAACAGTGATTGCACCTGTATTAGTCCGGATGGTAGGGGGATGGTATACTGTTAATTCTCTGCTTTGGGAAGGACCTATTCCCTTCAACTGTTGTTTCAATTTCACATTTTCTATGAATAACCTATTCACTTCATCATTCAGATCAGTCTGTGCTTTCTCATATTTTGCCAATCTAAGCTCCATAGCTTTAACCACATCCCTAGTAAACATTGTTGAGTGCATTGTCATAATAGCTACCTCCAATCCTGATGTGTCTTGAAGTGTCTTTACCATGGAAGTCCCTCTCATTTATTTTACAACATCAAGCAATCTTGGTTTTTTTTTATTTTTTTCTTTGTCAAAAAGGCTAGGGTTTCAAGTCTTGGATTGTAACCTATGCCACTCATTCCCTCATCTGAATTAAATTTAGAAACCAACATGGGATCTTCTTTTTTTCTTACTTGATCCAATAAGAATATATTTTTTAACTCCATCCTAGGAATAATTAGTATATTTCTTTCTAAGACCAATTTTCTTGCTTCTTGGGGGCTAATAGTAATTTCATTAATCCCGAGTTCTTCAAGAGTTTGGAAATTTTTTTGTCATGCTGTGACTCCTCAGTGCCCATCTTATTAATTTGGAGCCTCTCCTCAAATTCTTTCATTTTCATCTTAAACCAAAAATTCTTAAACTCGAGAGTTTGAATAAAATAATCTTCAATAAATCTAAGGGAAGCAATCACCCTTTCATCATCATGCACTTCTTGATCATTATGCCCATATACATCCACTCTTTCTTCTAGTTTGCGAGCATTAGTTGCAAGCTTAGGTGGTGGCTGATCAACTTCATCATCTTTAAAATTAAAAAGTACATCAACTACCTCTTCAATATCCCTTACTCCTTCACTTATTTCATATGCCACTAAGGGGGCCACTCCATGTGTCTTTTTCTGTTTAGGACTTGGTTGCTTAGGGGATGCTTTTGATTGTATTGTGCTAGTGTCTGGTAGGGGATTTTTTATTACAATACCACTTGGTTTGATGGGAAGCTTGGAGGTTTTCAAAGACTGACCCTCAGGTTTCTTTTCTGGTTCAACATATAATCTTTCAAAGTTTTCGATTATTACATTTATCCTTTTGATAGGATCATTTTCTTCAACATAGAATCCTTGGAAGTGTCCCTTTTCTTCTTCTCCTCCTTAAGCCTCTTTATGATTTCCCACTTCCTCTTCCTCTAAAAAACTTCATTAGCTGTAAAGAAATTTCTTATTACATCTTCTTTGTAATCCAATTACATGGGTAATCCCAGCTTTAGTGAAAAGTGTCTGCTTTATAAAATTAATATGCCCTTCAAGATCAAAGACCCTTTCTCCTCGTGACTTCAATGAATACTACATCTTCAAATAGTTTTATAGTTCTTCAGGAGTGTCAGACCCTACATATAGCTCCTCACATTTAGTTAGGTCGGGGAGGAATGTCCCCTTTTTCTATCTTTTCATAACATCCTACTCCATCCATAACATTTGCCACATAAATTATAAAAATTCAATTCAAATAGAAAAAAATTTAGGTAAAACATGTGGGGCTTGAGGACATCCATAGACCCTTATTATTATTTGGTTTGCTAAGAAGAACCAGTCATCGAAATTGTGAGTGTGTCCCTACTCTAGCTTCAATGCTAAAGGTATTAATACTTGCATGATTTTATTAGGAAATCTTGGTGAGATATGACCAAGAGCATCCATGACCTTTACTAAAAAATCATCACAAAATATTACATAATCACTATTTTTACATCTACTATCCCATATGTAACACCAATTTTGTAAAGGCAACCTATTCCCTTCATCATCAGTCATTCCCAAACACATTCTTTTAGTCCATATTTTTTTGATTTGGTACAATATTAAATGAAACAATAGAGAGTATTTCCTGAAAGTGATGGGAGCTAAGTTCTCTCTTACTTGTAAAAATCCCTCATGTAGCCCTTTCTCAATTTCAATAGAAAAGTCATACTCAATGTTGACTTTAGGATTTTGTATCCCCATTTCCATCATCATGAGATAGGTTGGCATCTTCTCTTCATCATCTATTCCAAGCACTTGGCACAAAGAAAAATAAGTTCTTTTAAAATATACTTGGAAGTCTTCTATGGAAAATGGCTCATTTTAGGAGGGGGGATAGGTATCCTCCTATTGTTTACACCCTTTTTCATCTGTAAAGGAAGTTCATCACTCTTGTAGGTTTTTCTCAATCTCCTCTAATCCTCCTCACTTCTATCCAAGTCGATCTTAGTGATAGCTTGCTTGTTTAACATAAAAAACTCTATAATTGCTTCTTTAGTTAGCACCACTAATGGTGAACCATTTGGAATTCTTATAGTCGTGGTAGCCAGGTGATAATATTGTGCCAATACTTTAATAAACTCAACATCTACAAAGACATTTGGGACTATGAATTTGGCCAAGTCTAAGGTCCAAGGATTCAAAACTGTAATCTTCTCAACCCTTTTTCATAGAAGCACCAAAACAGATCCCATCCTGAGACAGGGATAATTGGGTCTCTACATCCATGGGTTGTATCTTTAAACACCTTTTTGGATCATTTGTCAATAGAATTAGGTAACACATCTAAAATGGATTGTTGTAGCGACCTCTTCTTTGATTTAGAAACTATTGACTCTTTCTTTTTACTCGCAAGTTGACTTCTTTTGGGTGGCATGATGAAGAATTTATTCCTACTTGATTTTTTAAGTGTCTACTTGTAGAAGAAAATTCAGTTCTTATACACTTGCTACAAAGGGTTTCTGTGAACTTACCTAGCAAAATAATAACAACAGAGTTTTCCTACTTGAACTCCCTTGCCTCCGATATGTTGAGCTTTGTGAATGATTGCCAAAATATCATCGAGTCCCAAGTAATATTTGCTGCTGAGCTTGGTCACCTCACTATTGATGTGAATTCGTGCAAAATATTTCAAAATTTTCCCATATTTTAATTTTGACTACATGCCATTAATCTTGGGAAATCAAACAGTGTAATAATTTAATGCTTTGACAGCTTGTACCACATTACCACTCTATCATTTCAAGACCACTGTGGGTTAGCGCTAGCAAAACTGCCACCCCGCACATTCCCCTTTGGACTCCCATGGGATGGTGGGTTAATTCTAGCGGTTGAGTGTCTGTTCACTGCCATACCGCTCTATCATATCAAGACTGTTTCGGGGTAGCGGTAGAAATATTTCCACCCCACACACACCCCTTTGGACTCTTGTGGGATAGCAGATTAATTCTAGCAGTTGAGTGATTGTTCATCGCCATACCATAGTGTCACTATTTACCCCTTGCAGGGCCGTGGTTTACTTTAGTTGTTAACATGTTCTCACCACCACCCTGCGGTATTCATATTTTGTTGATGCGGTATTGTAGTAAGCATTTGTACATTGACCTATATGTCTCACCATCCTGCACATACCTCTATTGATTGTCATGATAGAGCGATATTGGATTTTATTATAAATGCAATATTTTAGATATCATTTTATTGAAAATACTGAACAATTTTCTAATTTTGTAGTCTCTCAGTTTTAGTTTTCAGTGTCAGTTAGACCTAAGAGATCATTTCTTTGTTTGTAATGGGGAGACTTAGTTCACCTAATGTTAAGATATGTATATGTATTATTAAATCATAGATGTTCATTATATGTTTGCATGTAGAAAACATATAGGACATACAAGAAATTATATTCTAACTAAACAAAATTAATTTCAAATTTTCAACCAAAGTAAGAAAAATAAGAAGAATGGTTGAACCTAACTTTAAATGCACTTCAAATCAGCAGTGAACATCTCAAGTTTTGTATACAATGTAGCAACAAAATACTGATGTTTACATTCAGAAATGTATCCGTAAAACAATAGTGAATAAGCATGCCTATACTCAAATATTTATTACATTCAATAATAAATTACACCATACATATAACCAAAGTTTAGGTTACAAGCTAACCTCTTAAGGTGAAAAAACATCATCATAATCATCTGCATTGCCAGTAAGATCAAAATCTTGATCATTCGTGTCTGCATCTACTTGATTTTCTTCATCATCCTCATCTGTGACATGCAATGCATTCTCTCTCCTAGTCTCTTCATTGGTAATCAAAACTTATTCTTCAAACACTCCATCATTGTCTTCATCCACTTCTTCAAATTTTTCTTGTAAATTAACATATTTCCCATCAAGCATTATATGAGCAACTTCCATGATTTTTCGTTTTCAATGATACTTTGTTTGAATGACATACGACCATCCTAGGCTTCTTACATCATCAATTAGAAATGATTGGTTAATTTGAAGAGGGGAAACATATGAATCATCTGTCTTTGATAAAAATTGTCTTCTATTTGCACGTACAAATCCATACTCATCAAATTGTACCGCAAATGGTCAGATCCACTTACATTTTAATAATATAGGACTATTTTCACCATAGTCCACTAGAATAATTTGTTGGATGAATACAACATAAAATTTCTTCTCAGTTTCGTGAAGAAAATCAACAGTAACAACACAATCACATTTTATCTTTCCTTTGTCTTTTTCTTCCACTCTTAAATGACTACCATAGGCCCACATTCCACTGAAATGCGTAGCCCATAAATGTGGAGATTGTGAGAGCTCACTTTCCTCCATTCTAATATCTTGACCTTCTTCTTTTGCATACCTAACTGCATTAGCAATCCATTCTTCAAATTTTGGAAAAGAATCACCTCCAATCAAATCAACTTGGCGTTTGCGCCTTTGAGGTCAATGTTGCATCCAAGTTTGATTGTTTTCTGCATATTCTATACATAGAATATTAACGTACAAATAGTAAGATTGATAATATAAATGTGTAAATGAAATTGAGTAAATAAATTATTGTGTTAAATTTTTCCTGCACCACTTATCAAATGAAGATGTGTTTTGAAGAATATAGGCATGTATCATACTTCTTTCTTGATGTGATAGCTTCAAGCAACATCCATTGCCTTCCAATACTTAACTTGCAACTGTGTCTTCTTCATCATCATCCCATACATGTTGATTGGCTTTTTAAAACCCTTTATATATTATGTGCAAAATATCGTGGCCTCTTGCATTGAATATCCCTCAGACATGTTGCCTTTTGGTTTTTCCCAAGTACGGACAATTTTTTTTAAAACCTTCATATATTGTTCTATAGGATACATCCATCTTGTTTTTATTGGGCCACAATGATTTAGTTCATATTGTAGATGTATCAAAAGATACATAGAAATGATAAATATTTTTGGTGGAAATTCCTATTTCAATAAATAAAGGACTTCAACAACCTCCTCCCTCAAACTATCAAAGTTCGAAGGATCTAATACATGTAAACTCATTCTTTTTAATATTAGGCCCAACCTTATAATTTCCAATCTTGGCCCCTTTTCCAAACTTAATATACTTATCACAATAGGTAAAATATTCTCCATTATGACATGATAGTCATGGGTCTTGAGGCTTCTTAAGCCATTAATGTCAGTTTGGCTTCTAATGCTACTACTTACATATCCAGTGGGAAAGTGAGTCTGAGACATCAACTGTAAGAATTGTGCACATTGTTCCTTTGTCCAAACATAAGGAGCACTAGGTTTTCTATATTTTTCATCATCATATTTTTCAACCCAAATATTTCAATGAATCTTTAGTTGTCGAAAGTCTTCATGTGATGAAATAGTATCAAAAACACCAAAAAGAGTTTCTATAATAACATAGGCTATATTTTTCTTAGTATTCATAAAATCAACAATATGTCTAATGGCTATATCCTTAAAGTATGGAAACTTATAGAATATGCACAAACTATTTACACCACTTTCATTACATGGATCATATCTACTACCAAAAATTTCATCATTTTCAATAAATGACATTCTTTTTTGTCCATTCTCAGCAATGTAATCACCTGTTATTAGCAATGGTGCTTCATGATTCTCTTCTTGATCGTTGAATTGTGTTTTTTGTTGACAATATGGATGATTCATTTTAAAGTAAGCATGATTCCCATGATAAATACAATTACACAAACTTCTTGAGTGCCTCACAAAATGGTGTAGGAGCACCTTGCTCTCTAGCTGCCTTAATTGGAAAATTTGTAAAAAAAATGAAATTTTTATTGTAGAAACATTATAAAGAGGTCTAGGAGGTCGTAAATGATGTATTTGAAGATTACAATAGGTCATTAGGGGGTTTGTTAAGTCAAATTTCAAATAATGTGGTTTTATTGCACAAATTGCAAAAATGACAAAACTTGTAAAATTCAAAAATACAATGGAATGTGAAGGGTCACCTCTGTAGAAATTGGTTAGTAAGTTGGAGATGAAAGGAAAATTGAAAAAAATGATGGAAATGTCTCTATAAAGAATTGTAAAGTCGAAGAAGAGATCAAACTTTGTAATCTTGGTCCAAGTTTTGCAATAAAGTTCCCTGTTTTGTTATTTTTCCGAGTTCTATGTCATTTACTAGTCCTGTACATATTGTACATCAGTTTTGGGGTTGTAATATTGTTATGGCTTCGTAAAGGAGTGTGTGAGCCTTTAAGACAAGTTGATTTTGTGAGGTTATACTTGTGTTTAGTGGCAATTTCAATCAATTTTGTAAAACTGGTTTAAAAACCTAGTTAAGGGTTTGAGAGTCTTGTGAGGGTGGAACTCACCATCCCACCAATGTAGGGTTAGAATATTGGTGGGATGGATAGGTTAGAGATTTTTTAATATGTTTTATGTGTTTTGAGTGTGTATTGGAATAGGGAAGATAAGAAATCAGAGTTTGATTACTGCCCACAGGAAAAATACAATTTTTTTTCATGAAGATGGATAACTACAAGTTGGAAATTGAAGAAGGATCATTCAAGGAGGTTGGAAAGTTGTTTCTAAAGCATGGGAAGATGATCCTAAACATGATTCAAGTAGAGGAAAAGTATGGAAAGGTTTGGAACATACTAAACTATTAAACCCTCAAATGTGAAGCATGTTTGGTGCAAGAAATAAGGGTTTTGTTGATTAATGTTTTATTGAGCCTTTCACTTCTTAAAAATTGAAGAATCCTGAGTTGTGTGTTTGATTAAAAGACTGTTTGATTTTTTGTGATGATTTGGTTGTGGTTTAAGGGTAGTTGCTTCACAAATCCAACCTAATTAGGGGCTGGTAGCAGTAGCTTATCTTTTGGTTCTCATACTTTTTCCATAACAAGGGTATTTTCTCTTTTGGTATGTTAAAGAACATCAAAAGGGGTCCCCTAAATATGTAATGGGTTTATTAAGATGCTTTGTGGTTGAAAAGGAAATACCCGATTCAAGGGTTGATTACCTACTAGAATAATGAAAACTAGGTAGCTAAAAGTAGAGAATCTGATGAAACCAGTGAGACAATGATTGTTTATGTTCTAAACCGCCTAAATGATGATGTTACAGATGTACCTATGGTTGGATAAAGCTGTAGGCTTAAAATTTAATGTTTTGGTGTTTGAGAATGTGGAGTCAAGGAAGGAATGAGGTCTTGGAAGCGTAAGATGTTTATGTTGGTTGCTTACAAAGTTCTCTAACCTGGTTTGTGCTTTGTTATAGTAACTATGATGTGGTTAAAGATATCTAAGTGTTTGGAAAGTTTTGGGAAGAAAAACTTGTTGTCTTGGGTGTTTGTAGTAAAGTGATAAAGTGGAGCCATGACTGAGAAAATTAGTGGTTAGTGAGTAAGTGTTTGGTTTATTTTCATTCTAGAACATGCTGTTTACAATGCCTTGGATGTTTGATAAAAGGTTGAAAGCATAAATGGCTGGTTGTAGCCTTTTGGTCTTGAAGAACTAGTTGATACAAGGTGAAATTTGGTGAATTGTGAAAGTAAAGGATGGTTCAAGTTTTCTTATCAGGTTTTTGAGTTAATTTCAGTCAATGTGATGCTGATGATGGTATGGATTATGATTTTTGTGAAATGTATAGTGGATTTTTTGCTTGTTCAATTTGATCTTGTAACGCCTTGTTCCATGGCTCTCCCTATTGTGCTCTTGATAAGTCTCCATCTCTATCTGTTAGTTCTCATAAGAATCCCGTAAGATAGATCTACCTAATGCCTTATACAATTCACCCTTCCATTATGCATTGATGGATGCCTGTGCCCTAATGTAATAATCTCATTTTGTAATATGAAGGGAAGAGATTGGGAAAGTTGCAGAATTCAGCTTTACATCTACCAATTGCTTTTTCTTGAAAATATCTAGAGCCTTTAAAGAAAATTGTTTTGTGCTTATCCTACAATTGTTGCAGCTCATGAGACCATATATTCTTTGAGGAATTCTAACAAACAGTTCAATTTCCCATATCTTTGCACCCAAAATTTGCATACATGTTTACTAGGGTAGTTGCGACCCCAACAGCTAAAGAAAATCCCTCGTCCTCTATGCTTGATAGATGTCTATACCCGATTCCAGAAGCCTACCCCCTTCTTCCTTTTTATACCTATTCCAACCGATTAATTTCTAGTTATAGCTTCCAACAATTTCCCTCATGAATGAATTCTAGGCTTGAAAGCCCGTTTATAAAGCGTGTCACCTAAGAAGCGGGCTCAATCCTAGCAATAATTGTGAGTTTTTCTAAGACTGACAATTTCTCAATCTCTGCTTGATGCCTATTTGATTTGTATGTTTTGATCAGATAAATCGATTTATGCATTGAAGAAAAATCCAAAAACATATTCTGAAATGAAAGATCTAATGTTTTTGTAATATGAAATGAAAGATTTGAATAATTCAGTTTCTAGAAAAGAAAAATCAACAAGAAAGACTTGGAATGGATATGACTCTATTCTGTGGCCGTTGCCTCTCTTAAATAACCTATTCAGTTAATTACAAATCCCTACTTATAATATTAGGTTATAAGTAGTGGCCTAAAATATATTCCCAAACATAGACGGAGGCTTAGTCGGTAGGGATTGAGGAGCATTGAACGAGTTACCATTCCAATCGGAAGATAAGCTTTAATTTCATTCACCTCATTCCAATACTTGGCATGGTGTTCATTCTCCATGGACCCTAAACAGAGTTGAGAAACATAATAATTTAAAGTGTCCCAAACAAATTTGAATATACAAATATCTATTATGTATGTAGGTTTTCAAAACAGAGGGCGAATTTAAAGTTACGAACAAAGCTCGACTAATTTCAATCGAATTTCCTAGTATGAAGGATTGACTTAACCAGACCGGCGTTCTTGGCCGAACTTCAATTGCATTTTCAATTACTTTTAGCGCATATTGCTGTACTATAGGAGATATATATATATATATATATGGCAATTAACGTATAAAGAAACAAGGATAAGTCTTTAATATGTAAACTGTAATTGAAACGTATGCCTTGCGGCTAAGCCAAACAACTCATAGTAAAGAGTGGAAGAAGCTCCAAATTAATTGATATTATGAACGCCATGAATCTTGTACAGTTTAACTTCAATCAAATTATAATTTATACTTAAAACCACCAATTCAGAAGTAGTACACATTTAGAACAGGTTGTGCTTCAGTTAAAATGACGGCCAAAGATTGTTATTAGAAACTCTCCAATATGAATTATAGCTTACAGCCTACCAAGAAATTGTTATTGGAATTTTGCTGTAGAAGGAATGATTTTCATCACTAATTTTGTGCCTCTTTGGAAGTTTGTTTGATCTTCAATCGTCACCCTTTCGAAATCTGCTATGCATACCTTGGTGAAATAGTGATGTAAATGATGTAATCTTCTGTTTGCTCAAGATAGCCACGTCTGATTATCGTATATATATGTTGCAGCCACTTTTACTTGCTTTCAGATTCGAGTCCAACACCCACAATCAAATCATGTCTGAAACAACAGTTTTGTGGGTATCTGGTACTATGCATTAGTTGGTTATCTTGAGATGGTGATATCATTATCTAGATCCGGGTTTAGGAACATATCCACTTACTGATATTTTAGTTTAGACAATCTTAACCCACTCCTTGGCATATTTAAATTTAGGCATTGATGTCGTTTCTCTTTGCAATAGGGGTATTATTGTATGAAGAAGAAAATTGAACACATATCAGTATAAAGGACAGTCAAGAAGAAGAAAAGTGGTAATTTGAATCTAGGAAAAAAATCGAAGGGAATGGTTAGATGGTAAATTAGATAATAAAATGAATTATTTAGATAACTAAAAGATTTTCCTTTGTGTTAGTTAAAGATTGTTGATTGCTTTTATAGCTACTTAACAGTTAATTTATAAAATTACCATGTCAATTGTTATATAGTTGAATTGATTAATTCGGTAAATTAGGATCATTGTTGTATACATCCAAAATTGGTCTGGAGAATATTAATTAAATATCAATTATTTAATTAATGAAATCTTTATTCCTCTACTATATAAATAAATTTCAAATTTATTTACATAGTTCCTATTTTCTTAATTCCTCTATTCTAATTCATCCTCTTCATGATTTAATTGAAATAAAAAAAATATAAATAATTTGTTTTATTTTAATTGATTCCCTCTCATTAAATTTGAATTTCATCACATTTCTACATATTCTTCTAACCATCTTCCACCTCATCCTCCAACTCACCATGTGTCACATGAAAAAAATTATTCTTATTTTCTAAAATGGATATTTGTTCTCAACAATTTTAACTACCTTCAAGACACATGGCTCCTTCATTCAATTGATTCTTTCCTACACTTGGCAAGATGGTTTTACTAAAGGAACAATTGCCTTGTTTTCTCCATCATTCTCATTCTTCACCGTCGATTTCTCCAGATCAAATCTCAATCGTTCATGGCTTCCAACTCACCAAATGCCTTCGTAAAATCTATAAATTGAGGCCCATTTACATCTTTTTCGTAACGAGCATTTGCATAATATCACTCTACAAAAATTCATTCAAGTATTTGAGAGCTTAGTTTGCATTTTCAATTCAGCATTTTAGAATAGCTTAGCAACTAGTTTAGGATCATGGCTCCTTTAGATGTTTCTTAGTTTAATTCAACATTTAGGATGATATACATTTTATTTCCATTAGCTTAATTCTGCATTTTATCATTTCCCTATCACTTTGCATATAACAGTTCACTCATTATGTCATTTCATTATTTCACCCAACTGAATCATTCAATCATGTAGATGTAGACTTAGATTCTGCATTATAGTTGAATAGGCTACTCATTTCTTAGGTGGCATACCAGTGATTTGTGCACAAATAAGATCTGAGAGCATAATTACTAGGACACTTAAGATTAGAGGAAGATGAGATGTTTTTAAAGAACCATGTTATCAAATTGTGTTTTGATTTAGTTAGATTTCCTTACTGTAATACTTTCCATTTAATTGTGTGTTATTTTGTTTGATATAATTCACATATTTTCTTACACACATAAATTGGTGCCCACCGTGGGGCCTAGCCCCTATTATTTTGATATTTTCTAGAAAGTGTGTTTTATAGGCTCGGATGAGGGTTTCTCTAGCACAACCACTAAATTATTTGGCGCTTCTGAAAGATTCTCTGGCGCATCAACCAACTATTCTAGCGCTATGAAGGATTTCTCCAGCGCATCCAATCCATTCTGTGGCGCATCAGGGAGTTTCTGTGGCACTTTGACTAGTTTCTCTGACACTTTTCATTGATTCTGTGGTGCTTCTGTCTTTTTGGCACTTCCACTTACTGTAATGGTGCTTTTACTTTCCTCTGTAAAATTTTCCCGAGAATGAAAATTGATGTTGGTTTTTTTGTTTTGTAGATTTCATGAAATGCTGTCAAAGACTTTGCTGAAACTCCATAACGCTTGTCAAAGAAAAATTATGATAAACTATTGATAAATCTGATGCAGGGGCTGTATTTTTATGTATTTCTTTCTTGTTTAAATTAGGAACCTAGAATAATTAACAAGGAAAGAACACCATGTTTGCTATGTGTTTGAATGGTAGGCATATGCTCTCCCCTTAACTGGGTGATAAAAAATCCAGACCCATTCCTTTTCATTATTTGTGGTGTGTTTTGAATGGTAGGCATATGCTCTCCCCTTAACTGGGTGATAAAAAAGCCAAACCCATTCTTGTTAATCTACGAGTGTGAGTAGGGTATATAGCGTGGGTTATCTCTTTATTCATGCAAAATAAAGATTAATTGAACTACGAGTATATTCTCTCACTTTTGTTTATCCTAGAGGGCCTGCCTTGTGGGAAAAAGTACTCACCCAAGGGAACGACCCAACCGGTAACACGCTAAAGCCAAGCGCATTTCCAGCCAGGATATAAATGTGGGTATTGGAACAAAGGCCAATATCACGAGGATAGTCTCGATGAGAAGGGCATCAATGGTCTCTTGCCGCATGGATTATCCCCCACGAATGGAAAGTCCTTACTAAAACCCTTGTATTAGATTTGGCCAAAACCTTTATCTATTCTCTTGGTACAACAACGGTCGTTGTGAAGGCATCCACATTCTCACAGTTTTTAGTAGAGATGATCAACTTGCCATGGGAGTTTTATGGAGGATGGGAGCTTGGTTGACTTGAGAAGTGAGTGCACTGTAAGGGGGAGCCCATGTGGCCAAGCTTCTGAATTCATCTGCTAAAAATAAGTGTGGTTGGGGTAAAACCCACATGGAATCCAAGAGAATATAATCTTTCACAACCCTAGGGAATGTACGTTGTGCTTGATTGTGCTTGTCAAAGTGTTTTCAAACCAAAGTTCAAACAAAACCTCACACACTAGAAAAGTACAAAACTGTGATTCAGAATACATCATCTGGAAGAAACTATCCTTTGACCAAACACCAAAAAAATCAATTAAATTGGAAACAAACTATTGCATCCCCTGTTTAGTGCTTCCTCTATGTTTTTTAGCGCTTTCACCAATTTTTCCGGTGCATCCACCTTCTGTTATAGCGCATCCACCCCATTTTCCATTGCATCTCCTCAATTTTGTGGCGCATACGCTAAATCCTGTAGTGCATTGACCCAAAACTCTGGCGCATCTGAGTCATTTTGTGGCACATTCACCTGATTTTGTGGCACATCCCAGCCATTCTGTGGCACATTCGAGCTTTTCTATGGCACTTTTACCTTTCAGCGCTTCCACTGATTGTAACGACGCTTCCACCAAAATTCATAACCAGAGAATTGCGATTAACCTTCACTCGACATTTTGAAACCAGATTTAGAAAATTTTCCAATTTAGGATCATTCCCCATAAACCAAGGAGCTTAAACATGTCCTTTATCCAATGACTTCACAAAAAAATAAAATTAAAAAAAAAAAACCTATAGCTCTTAGTCCAAAAGCTCATTAGAAACATCTTTCCATGCTCTATGAATTCAAGGATAGATTGCTATTCAACTTTTACAGAAAAGCTTCAAAGAACAACCCAGTTTGTATTTGTTTTACTATTGCCAAAATTCAAGACTCTTCCAAAGATTCAAACATCTTTTCTAAAAAGGAAATTTCTCCCACCATTTCACGATTGGAACCAAAATTGCAAAATCTTCTCAAGTTTGGAATTATCCCTTAGAGTCCAAAACTTTGTCAAAATTGACTTCCACAAGTGAAACCCCTTTTTACCTAAACTTTGATCACACATCCAAAACGTGCCCCATCATCAAAACCACAAAATTTGATCATCAAGTTGAGTTTCCCCATCAGGATTCATCATCCTTCATCTTGAAACAATACACTTTAAATCAAATTTTTATCACCATGGTTATATCAATAGAATTCATTATTCTATTCAACTTAGGTATTCCTTGGGCACTCTCGAATAATGATCAAAATTTAGCAAACCTTCATCACTTGCATGCCCATTTTAACAAGGTCCCAAAAAAAAAAGCTTAAGGACAAAGAACCATAATCTCAAAATACCATGGCAGAACCAGAGGAAAATCCCTTTCACAAGGTTTCCCAAAATGAAGTAGAAGAGATAACAGAGGAGGAAGTAGAACAAGCCAATCGAGATCCCAAATTCCATAAATTCCTAGAAAGAATCTTTGAGAAAGATGGGGAAAAATACCTCTTAATGTTGGAAAATCAAGGAGCCAAATTACCTAATGAATTTTATGTCAATAAATTGAAGAGAAGCTCGAAGAAAACTGAGACTGAAACACCTCCCACAAATCAAATGGCTATTCTAACACATCAGATGCAAAACCTTCAACAACAACTACAAGATATGCAAGGAGGGACTCCAAAAAGATACTTGTTACAAGATATTTGTCCCTATCCCTTTGATAGAAGGTTAAACATGATACCATTTCCCTAAAACTGTGAATTACCAAAATATGACAAATACAATAGGAAATCGGACCCTATAGACCACGTGCGAGAATTTCGAACAATGAGTCTTGAATTTTCTCATGAGGACACATATCTGATGAGACTCTTTCCTCATAGCTTAGGAGGTCACTACATGGAATGGTTTTCAAAATTACAACTAGGCGTAAAATCCTTCCAAGAACTTGTTAACAAATTCATCGCATAATATTCCTACAACATTGCACACGAGATAACCATGAAGGACCTTTGTAATACCAAACAGAAACAAGGAGAATATTTTCTCGTGTTCTTACAAAGGTGGAGAAGATTATTCACTTGATATGCTCGTCTTATACCAGAACAAGAAAATATGGAGATTTTTATTGATAACCTTAACAACGGAATGAGCTATCGATTGCAATTGCAATGTCCCCCTAGCTTTGAGAAGATGGTATAAAATGGTGTCAAAATCGAAGAAGCTCTAGTCAAAAGAGGGGTATTAAAAATTCACAATGAAGGATCAAACAATGCTAGTTCTTCCAATCATCACAACAATGAGAAACCCAAATTTTGGACAAGGAACAAGAACATCAACGGTGGTGCTAACAAAAAACATAATGCGAAACCGATCTTTAATTTGTCAGGAACCACAACCAAAACTGATGAAATTAACAAAAAAGCACCAATCAAAATATCAACCCACCCAACAATCAAAATAGTCACAATCAAAGTAACACCCCATCAAAACCTCTACCATATCAAACACAATCAAACCACAAAAAATTCACATCTTTGGGTCAATCATATGAATCTGCATTGAGGGAACTTCTTGAAAATAACCTCATAACGTTACCTAACACTCGAGGTTTTGAACCAAAAGTAAAATCGTCATGGTGGAATGATGCCTATTACTGTGAATTCCATCGATGCAAAGGTCACCAGACAAATAGTTGCATGCAAAATTTTGAAACATAAAATACAAGACTTGATAGATAGAAAAATCATACGAATAAAGGGACTACAAACAAACACAGATCATAGGGTATTTAAGAATTCATTGCCGAACTATGAAAAAGGGGAATCATCTATGACATATAGCAAGGGAAAGAATGTAAACTATGTCCATGATACTGTCATAAATCATATTTCAGCAGCAGAAGACCAAATGAATACCATTGAAACCGATGATCATCAAGACATTACTGCAAATGATAATCCAATCTAGGACACTCCGATTGAACAAGAACAAGAAGTCATTGTCCTTGAAAACAAAATCAATGACATCAAACTAGATGTGACTGTAATGGACACCCAAATCAATGTCATTAAAATCAATGGGAAACAAGACAACATACTAGCGAATACAACCACAAGAGCACATGCCAAATATGTCTTAAAAGGAAGTTCATCCAGAACTCCCGTGACATCATCCAATCAATATAACATAGTGGACCAATTACAAAAGATCCCTGCACAAATATCTATATTGGAATTGCTCAAAATTTCTCTTGCTCATAAAGAGATCTTGGAAAAGGCCCTAATGGACACAATAGTACCAACTAATCTTGAAGTTTGTAATTTTGAAGCCATGGTGGGACATTTTACTGCACCACATTGCCTATCCTTCTCCAAAAATGATGGTGCATCCATTTCTCATCCCCACAATGTTGCTCTCCACATCGAAGTCCTAATTCATAAACATCGAGTCAAACGTGTCCTAATAGATGGAGGAGCTGGCCTGAATATATGTACTCTAAAGCTTGTTCGTGCTTTGGGATTCTTTGAGAATGCAATTGATTCAAAGAAAAAGATCACCATAAAAGCATATGATGATGATGAAAGATATTCACATGGATTGATTGTTTTACCTATTAAAGTAGGACCAATTCAGAAAGATGTAATCTGCTAAGTCTTAGACAAGGATTTTACCTACAACATACTGTTGGGTCATCCATGGATCCATGAAATGCAAGTGGTTCCATCAACCTACCATCAATGTTTCAAATTTCCTTGTCGAGGCCAAGAAATCACCATTTCGGCTGATTCAAATAGTCCTGAATATTGCAATACTCTGAAATTTGTCCAGGATATTTTTGTGCCTCATAATAGAGAAACTTCCACTCCCACTCCCTCCAATGATCAAATCCAATCAAGTTCTTCATTCAAACCATTGGTTATTGCCTCCAATCAAGAAGGTCAATCCAGTTCCATGTTTAAACAGTCTGAAAAGAAAGAAGAAGTTGCTCCATCCACCTCCTCAAATCATGAAGCCCAATTGAATTCCTTGTCAAAGAAATTTGATGAAAAATTCCAAATCAAAGACAAAGGTGTTGGCGAATACTTCTTTGAACGGTCTCTATGTCTTTCACAGTTTTCATCTCCAAAATTTTATGGGCAACCCTCCACATCCACACAATCGACATCTCAACCAGTTACCAAATTTGATGGTCGGTTTATAAAAGAAAGCACCAGGTTTGATGAAGCATAAGACAAACATTCTAAACTGGCTTTATAAAGATGAAGAAGAATCCCAAGCAACAACTACAAATGTACAAACAACCCAATATGGAAAAGGCTTCACTATTTTGGAAAAGATGGGATATGAGGGAAAGAGTCCCGTAGGAAAAAGGAAAGAGGGAATTGTAGAACCAATTCAACCCATTTTAATCAATCCAAAAGACAAGACTAGGCTAGGCTATAAAGAGGACACAAAAGAAAAGGTGGTCAAAAGAATCCTACAGTTACAAGCCAGTGATGAGCATGAGACTGATTCCAATGAATATGAGTGGGATTCCCTATTAGAAGAGTCTTTCCATGATAAGGAAATTGATGTAGTACAAAAATATGCACCCCTATTCGAAGAGGGACAAGGGTCAGGTTCTAGACCATTTGAATCTGGATCGCAACACCTTGATGATTCTAGTGAAGATGATTCAACTCAGAGTGAAACGGATAATTCATAGGAGAGTTACCTTATAGATCTTGATTTTTCTATTGGAAAAATTGAAGATGCCGCTATAAGAACTCTTACCATTTCTGACCTTAACCAGTCTGGTGACTTCTTACCCTTAGTACATCCCGAGCTTATAGATTGGGACCTAACCGAGCCATTTGATATCCCTACATTTTCAAATTATGATGCCATCATCAATTTCCTTTGTGCCAATGATCTAGAAATAGATTCCACCAATGAACATCATAACAAGGCTTTCACACAAGGGAGTATCAAATCTTCCAGCTGCAAAATGAATAATATAGGAAATAGATCTGATATTGAAAACCATTCAATGGCAGTGTCAGATCCGGAAAAAGTAAAAACAAAGAGCCCATCTGATGGAAAAAACCTCTTTGAGGCATCAAAGGATGGAAGATTTGATACTCTCCTAGAACATTTTCAAGAAAGATCAAAAGTATTGATTGAACCCACACAGTCTGTCAACATCGACAATGAAGAGACAGTGAAGACTATCCATCTAGCAACATCTTTGACAAACTAGGAAAAGCCAAGCTTTCTCAAAATTTTCACAGAAAAACAAATTAACTTTGCTTGGTCATATGTTGACATGCCAGGGATTGATCCAGAACTCATCATGCATCACTTATCATTACCTCTAGGAGTGAAACTAGTCAAACAAAAGTTGAGAAAAATTCACCCCCATATCGCCCTATTGGTAGAGGCAGAGTTGAAGAAGTTGTTAGATGCAGGATTCATCAGACCCATTGACTATGCTGAGTGGATCTCCAATATAGTACCAGTTTCAAAGCCCGACAACAACATTTGCATCTACATAGATTTTTGAGATCTTAACAAAGCTTGTCCTAAGGATGACTTTCCTTTGCCCAATATAGATATCATAGTAGACTTGACGGTAGGTCATGGAATGCTATCACTAATGGATGGATTTTTTGGATATAACCAAATCAAAATAGCTCCCAAAGATCAAGATAAGATGACCTTTACTTGTCCATGGGGAACCTTCTATTGGAACTTCATGTCGTTCAACTTGAAGAATGCTAGAGCTACCTACCAATGTGCCATGACAACAATTTTTCATGATATGATGCATACTTTCATGGAAGACTACGTGGATGATTTATTGGCCAAATCATATGCCAGGGAAGGACATTTGGAGTTCCTAGATAAAATTTTCACTAGATTGGAGAAATTCAATGTACGGCTAAATCCCAAGAAATGTGTGTTTGGGGTGACGTCAACAAAACTCATGGGTTACATAGTTTCAGAAAAAAGGATTGAAGTAGATCTAGCCAAAGTCAAAGCTATTATGGAAATTCCACCTCCAAAGAACATTAGTCAACTCCATTCTCTACAAGGGAGGTTTCAATCAATTCACAGATTCATTTCATAGCTAACAGACAAGAGCCATCCCTTCACTCATCTAATGCATAAAAATGTTTCTTTCTGATGGGATGAGAAATGTGAGGGATCCTTCAACCATTTGAAACAATATTTAATGAATCCACTTGTTGTAGTACCACCAACAAAAGGGAATTCACTACTATTATATATTGCTACAACAGAGACATCATTGGGAGCCCTATTAGCACTGTAAGAAGATTCAACAGGAAAAGAGAGAGCAATCTACTACATCAATAGGACACTAAATGGTTATGAGATCAACTACACTTCCATTGAAAAGGCTTGTCTAGCAGTAGTATTCGCTACCCAACAACTACGGCACTGCATGCTAACTCACACCATCAAGTTGATAGCTAAAATAGATCCTCTCAAATATCTCCTCAGCAAAGCTAACCTAATAGGGAGATTGGCTAAGTGGGTCATGATACTCAGTGAATTCAATATCCAATATGTACATAGCAAGTTAATAAAAGGACAAGCGATTGTTGATCAGTTGGTAGAGGCACCACTACCAGATAATCATCCTTTACACATTGAATTCCCAGATGTTGATGTTCTCACCTTGGCTGCAAGAAAATGGACACTATACTTTGATGGATCACACACCCAGCATGGATCAGGAGCCAAAATCCTATTTTTCACTCCACAAGTACATACCATACCAAAATCATACAAACTGATGTTCCCTTGTACTAACAACATGGCAGAGTATGAAGCATTAATCATTGGCATCAAAAAAGTTGTAGAATGGAAGGTCCTAGAATTACAAGTGTATGGAGATTCTCAGTTAGTCATTAACCAAGTCAATGATGATTATCAAATGAGGGATGACAAATTGATGCCCAACAAAAGAATGCTAGATGATTTCAAGAAATATTTTGTGGATATCAAATTTGATCAAATTTCAAGAGTGGACAATAAAGCCGTTGATGCCATGGCTACTATTGCTTCCTTGTTACAAATTCCAGAGAAAAGAAGTTATTACGAGTTCTTGGTGGAACAACCGTTCTCCCCTTCCTATGATGATAGTGAATCCCATGTTATCTGTCACCTATCCGATACCAATACCTCAATCTACAATGAAATTTATACCTACCTAAAAGATAACACTCTTCCACCTGACTTGTCACGAAACCAAAAATGCAATTTCATTTTCCGAGCTGCCCGACATAGTCTTATTGCGGATGTACTATACCGACGAGGTCTTGACAGAACTCTCCTATGATGTATAGAATGCGATGAGGCTGAAATGGCTTTACGAGAAGCCCATGAGGGTGTTTGTGGAACACATTCAAGTGGTCTAACCTTAGCCAAGAAACTCCTTCGTTTAGGATATTATTAGCCAACCATGGAAAAGGAGTCTTTCTAGTTTGTGAAGAAATGTCAGAAATGTCAAATTCATGGCAATATCATCTACACACCAGTGCAAGAACTCCAACCTTTTGCATCCACATGGGCATTTTTTCAATGGGGACTAGATCTTGTTGGTAAAATCCATCCAACTTCATCAAACAGACACAAGTTTATCATCACAGCTATAGAATATTTCATGAAATGGATTGAAGCTATTCCTCTAATCAATATAAGAGGAAAGAAAATTTCATCATTCATCCTCGACTACATCATCTATCAGTATGGCATTCCCCAATCCATTGTCACTGACAATGGAAGACCATTCAAAAATCAAGACATGCAAGAATTGTGTGAGAAATTCAATATATCCAACATTGCTTCTCTACACCATATTATCCCCAGGGGAATGGTCAAGTAGAGGCTTCCAACAAAACTATTCTAAAGATTTTGAAGAAAACCATCAATGATGTAGGACATGATTGGCACATCCAATTAAACCCCGCTTTTTGGGAATACCACACCAATATTCGTACACCAACAGGAGCTACATTGTATGCTCTGGTATATGGGTCTGAGGCCATCGTACCTATTGAAGATGAAATACCATCACTCCGAGTTTCATTAAAAAGTATCATCCCTGATGAAGACTATCAGGTCTCAAGATTGCAAGAACTAGAACTGTTAGATGAGCGATGCCAACATGCAATGAACCACCTGAAATGTTCCAAGTTGGTGACTTAGTGTTGAAGGAGAATCCACACAATCAGTAGGATAAAGAGAAGAAAGGAAAATTTGAACCAAATTGGTTGGGGCCCTTTGTCATTGTGTCAGTTTATGGTTCAGGAGTATATCAGCTGTCCACGCTAGAAGGGGATCTATTTGAAGAACCCATGAACATTCTTCATCTCAAGAAATTCTACGCATAATTCAGCCACTGCATCTGTAAAAGTCCTGAAAAAATCCAAAAACATCAGAAAAAGTAATGAATTTTTTTTCAAAAACATCAGAAAATGTCCTGAAAAAATGATCACCCTAGTGAAAACCTGGCAAACATACATCTTGGTGACATAAAAAAAAAATCAAAAAAGTGAAAAATACAAAAAAAGCAAAAAATTAAAATAAAATAAAAAAATCATAAAATCTGAAAAAGTGTAATAAAAGCAAGTAGTGAAAACCTAGCAACAGGCACTATTTGCGATAGGTCAGCTTCTTCCTCTATAGGAACATGTATTGATCATTGGATTGGTACCGTTACTATCCGCATCCTTCAATCAGGCCGCATGTGCATATCCTGTTATGCCAATCATGTCTCACCTTGGCTTTTTGGCCATTGTACATATCCATAATAAACTGGTTTGTTTCCACTGGGGGAAAAATCTTGAGCTCACTGGGGGCAACGAACTTTGAGCTTGAAGCAATAGACAAACAGCATGAAGATAAATGCAACAAAAATAATGATCATATTGAAATCAAACATCGAACATCAATCACCATCATAAATGTATCAAACATCCTTGTCATATCAAAAAATCTAAAAAAAGTTCAAAAACCCAAAAAAAGTAAAAAGAAGAGTCACATTATTGAATTGCACTGTCGCAATTCATTGTAATTAATTATCTGTTTATATCTTGGTCTTGTAAATCGGTTGAGTCGGTCAAACTACGTGGTCTTTGCATGTATAACATAGGCAAGGCTTATGTTTGATCAGTCCCCGAGACCCCTAGGATAGGTCTTTAGGTTAGGTTCTTGGTCAAAATCTCAGAAAACACCTAAAAATTTGAAAAATCCCAAAAACAACAGAAAATCAAGGTTAAAAGGATGATGCTATTCTGAATCATGGTTATACCACTTCCACATGAATGTTCAAATTGTTTGAATTATGATTGATGTTATCATTTCTTAGGAGTAATTCAATGATGTCAAAGGACTAGAAAAGGTATGATCGAGAATGATATTTTCTTTGTCTGTTGTATATGAGTTGATCATTATTACTATGTGAATCATCATGGGACGTGCTCTACAAATTATCACTAATGACATTCTGGATTCACATAGGAAAACAACTAACTCTTGTCTGTTTACGCAAGGGATGTTCAGGTCATCTTGGTCTAATTATACCTAGATGCTTGTGTTAACTTGCACTATCAAACATCATGGAAGTAGTACTTAGGTCATCATGGTCTAATTATACCATTGATGTTTGTACTCACTTTCAATATTTCAAAAGCTCAATGATGATAACAAGCACAATAAATCACTGGGATGATAACATTGCATTATAAGAATTGCATGTCTAGGTTGCATACATATTAGTTGTTGTAATGGTATTTATAGATTTTTCCAAAGTTGGTGTTATTTCTATCATTGACAGATTGAGTACATTTGACATTACCAAAAAGATCATTTAGGGGCGTGAGCCATTAGAACATCATTCATAGCATTATCATATCATCTAGTCATTCATTTAGTTGTTAGATCATATAGTTGCATTATAGAAATTTAAATTTAAGTACATTATCATGTTACATTCATCTAGTCATCAATCATGTATTTGCATTACGAAAAACTTTAAAAACAAATCCATTGATCATATCATTTTCATCCATAAATATTTAGTAACGCATTATAGGCACCAACATATGTAAATTATCATTCATTCTCTTCATACATACATTAGATCATAATATTTGCATTGAAAAATACAAAAACATAAATTACCATGCATGCCATACATCCATAAGAAAATATAGAGTTATTCATTATTAGGGTCATTCATCTTTGCATTAACATTATTTTCCATCTGTCACATCATATATAATTGCATTAGAAAAATACAAAAATAGTAGCATATAGACATTTTCATAAAATGACATAAGATCATAACACATATTTCATCCATAACACATAATATCATCATCATGAAATATCACATAGCATACATAACATAGAAATTAAATGCATCTATCATAAATCAACACACACAAACACATAGGATCATCATCATCGCTGCATATATATCTCAAAATATGTCAAATGTACAAGGATATTTGAATGTCAGGAAATACATCATCAAAATGGTAATATCATCAAGAGTCAGTGTATACATCATGATATAACATCAATATCGAAACTATGTGGTACTTCCCCCAAATGCTACTGGCCTCACTGGACCTGTACTCCCTATTGTACCTGAGGGACCTACACCTGGATCCCTTTGATCCCATGGAAATGGTTGTGTCACACCCATGCTCACTATCTGAGACTAGGATTTGCTAGTCCGAGATTGGGTGAAACTCTCTTGCCGCTTAGGAGGGACCAACTCATGATACCGATCTCTATAAAACTGAGCCTCTTGAGAGGTGTGACGTATCTCTCTAAAATAATCCGCAGTCCTAGCCATTGTTGCAGCTTGCTACAACCTCTTGGTAATGGCCTCTGCCTGCTCAGCCCGTCATCTTAGTGTGTGTCTCTCCTCTTTCAATGCTACAACCTATCCTTGTACCTGCCCCTAGCCCTGTACCTGGGCCAACTATTATCAGGAAACATCCCTCTCAGTTTTCAATGTCTATATCTACCCCTGGGCCTGTAGGAGCTATGCCTGTACCTACGTCAATAGTTGTGTCTGCGCCTATAGCTGACCCTATACTTGTGTCAGCTGCCCCTGAACAGTCTAAACCTGAGTATGTAAAGTAGTGATTTGTGACTGCTGCTGCTATGAGGGAAAGCGAATCTGTACACACTACTGTGTTGTTGCTACCAAGGATCACCTCCTACGAGGCACTCTGACATCAAAACCGGGATGTGCACCACCTCCTCCATCTCCTCCACCACCATCATCACTACCCTCATTTCCACCCTCTCCCTCCTCCTCATCACCATCGCCTCTGCCTCATCTCTGTCTATTTGGCCTATCCTCATCATCCTCAAATACTAGTACGTGCTCATCAGGCCTCAAAATCCTAGGGAATGGATGCTCGACAAAGTATTGTGAGTACTCCGCACTCATGTACCCCTCAACAATATCAGGAAGGTAATCCCAGATCACTGGTTGTAAATGAAGGTACTCATTGCACGTAGCATCATAGGACAATGTAGGTCCCCACTCGGTCGCATCCTACTATCTGCGGGCATACATAGCTAATCCCTGAGGCATCCCTTGGACCTTGGCATACTGTCTGAGCACTCTCTGCAATAGAAATATCTCAATAATATAACGTGTTTGTCCAATGAGATATCTGGCAGTCATGAAGTAAGGAACCTCTAAGTGATCATCGACCCACTGCTCACAGTCTACATATGGCCGCCAAATAGCTGCATCTAGGTCATCCAACACTCATCTCTAATACTCCAGTTTTCCCAGCTTATGTTGGAGAACTACACCTGCATAACCATAGATATAAGGCCTCCCAAATGGTCAAAATCTATCTGTCTCCGACCGTGTCACTACAATATGCTCCCAGGCCCAGACCTGGAGCAATGTAACTCTTGCTGACAAGCTAGCTCCTTTGAGATATACTACTTGGTGCAAATCATGATATAGGTGTGCAAGCATACATGACCCCCAAGCAAAACGGGTCCCAAACTGTATCATCTGCTCTAAAGTATGACCCCAACCGACGAAAAATCCCTTTGCCCTCTTGTCAGGACATACGAAGCCATCGAAAAATCCCACAAGAATGGAAGGAAAAGGGGCATATTTAGCAAACATCTCCTCCCATGGTATCCAATATCCAACAATATGATCATCTTGGAAAACACAACGTAATGCATTTGTACCTCCCTACTCGGTATGATCATAAGTCACAATATCACCTACTACAGGAATCTAGAAAATCCTATACACATCCTCTAGCGTAATAGTCATCTCTCTAGTGGGCAGATGGAAAGTGTTGCGGTCGCTATGCCACCTCTTTGCCGATGCCGTCAACAATCCCCAGTTAATCCTAACCTGGGGCATATCAATCAATGACGATAGACCACATCACCCAATAATATCCCTATCAGCACGAGATAACTGTGGAATCATTTCCCAAGTCCGTGGGAATTGCTCTCGAGACTGAAGATTATCTAAATCAATCTCGTATCATTTTAAAACATCGCAAATCAACATATCAATCAAATACAATCAACAAAATAATCAAACATCAATCAATCAACCTATCGGTTCTAATGAGATTTTCATCAAATCTCGTCAACATTTTGTTTTGACTCTCACCTATCATGAGGTCAAAACAACATAATCATTTAGTGTATCTCGCTTATCATGAGGTCTCTAAATCATCTACTCTATCATCAATACCTAATCGTTTGCTGACGCGATCAAACATCACAAATTTCAAGGAGAAAAATCACAAAATCTTCAAAATTTCCTTGGAAGCGCCAAAAGAGGCATATGTGCCATTTTAGGACACATAAGCGCCATTAAATCCGATGCGCTAGAGAATTCCCTCGATGCACCGGAGAATCAGTTTGATGTGCCATTAAGCCGAAGCACTGGAGAATTCCTCCTAAGCGCCAGGAAATCTCACAGGAGCACCATTTTACTAGAAGTGCCCAAGAATCTATCTGAAGTGTTGAAACCATAGATTGAAGTGCCATTACATAAATTTGACCTATGGACTAACCTAGAAGCACCATTTCCGACTTTCAAAGCGCCAAAAGGTTGAAGCGCCAAAATAGACCTTGGAAGCGCTAGAGAATCTCTTTGAAGTGCTAAAAATTTGGGCGAAAGCGCTAAAAAATCTAACTAAAGCTCCATAAAAAAACTTTGGAAGTGCCAAAACATTTTGACATTCAAAATTCGAAATTGAAAAAAAAAATGTCAAAATTCATTTCAAAATCACAAAGAAAGGTTTCAAAATCCTTACCAGAGGTCTGTATCCTGCTGGTAGATTATGTTGTCGCACTCGCTCTAATCGATGAGTCTGCAGAGGGATCACCATTTTGCACAAAGGCTCAGGAAAAGCTCTCTCACTTCAACAGTTTTCAAAATGCAATATGCACAAATGATTTCTTTTTCACTTTTTACCTCTTAATAAGGGTAATTAAAAGAGGTAATTTTGGTGGCATATTTTAATTTCTTTTTAGGGGCAATTAATTGGGGTAGCTTAAATTCTTTCAAATCAGGAGATAAATCGCTAGAATATTATCAAATCAGAATTTTATCATCACCATCATTACAAATCAATTGAAAATTTTAAAATCATCAAAAAAATGTTTTACTATCATAAATTCCTCGATTTATCTCCCGAGGGGGCATACAGTTATAATCTTCTGAAAATTACTATCTGTGGCATCGTTAAATTTTTTAGCAGCACTGGTAAAATCTTCTTTGAAGTAATGCCTAAACACATCACTTCAAAGAGGGGAAAAATGTATACATCCAAATTTGGTCTAGAGAATATTAATTAAATATCGATTATTTAATTAATGAAATATTTATTCCTCTACTATATAAATAAATTTCAAATTTATTTACATAGTTCCTATTTCCTTAATTCCTCTATTCTAATTCATCCTTTTCATGATTTAATTGAAATAAAAAAATCTAAATAATTTATTTTATTTTAATTGATTCCCTCTCATTAAATTTGAATTTCATCACATTTCTACATATTCTTCTAACCACCTTCCACCTCATCCTCCAACTCACCATGTGTCACATGAAAATAATTATTCTTATTTTCTAAAATGGATATTTGTTCTCAACAATTTTAACCACCTTCAAGACACATGGCTCCTTCATTCAATTGATTATTTCCTACACTTGGCAAGATGGTTTTACTAAAGGGAACAATTGTCTTGTTTTCTCCATCATTCTCATTCTTCATTATCGATTTCTCTAGATCAAATCTCAATCATTCATGGCTGCCAACTCACCAAATGCCTTGGTAAAATCTATAAATTGAGGCCCATTTACAACTTTTTCGTAAGGAGCATTTGCATAACATCACTCTGCAAAAATTCATTCAAGTCTTTGAGAGCTTAGTTTGCATTTTCAATTTAGCATTTTAGAATAGTTTAGCAACTAGTTTAGGATCATGGCTCCTTTAGATGTTCCTTAGTTTAATTCAGCATTTAGGATCATATACATTTTATTTCCATTAGCTTAATTTTGCATTGTATCATTTCCCTATCACTTTGCATATAGCAGTTCACTCATCATGTCATTTCATCATTTCACCTAGCTGAATCATTCAATCATGTAGATGTAGACTTAGATTCTACATTATAGTTGAATAGGCTACTCGTTTCTTAGGTGACATACCAGTGATTTGTGCACAAATAAGATCTGAGAGCATAATTACTAGGACACTTAAGATTAGAGGAAGATGGGATATTTTTAAGGAACTATGTTATCAAATTGTGTTTTGATTCAGTTAGATTTCCTTACTGTAATACTTTCCATCTAATTGTGTGTTATTTTGTTTGATATAATTCACATATTTTCTTACACACAATTGTCATTTGAGACTTATTGTGGAATGGCCTATTAAGTCAAGTAGTAATTAAGTAATGAAGTATGGAAAAGGGTTTAGGTTAGTTGTCCAATGAAATTGGTGAATTTGTAGATTAAAAAATTAAATGAGAGTTCGATTCTTCTCATAGAAAAAATAAAATAAAATTTTAATGCACTTGCTTCCATTCCTGATTTCGGCCTTCCTTTTTACCCCTCAAGCTTCGAGACACGAGAACATTTTATTGCCTTGGATGAAATCAGTTTTATATCTTGTAAAACTCTAGACTAAGAGTAACATAGTAGGTTTGTATTCATTTCGTCTTAATTTTCCCTTCATACTATTAAATCATTATAGATTTTAAAGATTATAATTGAGTATGTAGGTATATATATATATATATATATATATATATATATATATATATGCTAGTCTATAATGTTTGTTTACTATTTGAAATAGAATAGGAAATATTAAATAAATAAAAGGGAGAAGAAATTGTGTTGATTTAGATTATTAAAGCAAGTGTGGAAACAATGTATCTAGTGGTTAAATAGTTTGGAATTGGTTGATAGCAAATTAGTATAGAATTGTTGACCAAATTCCCTTTAGTATCTTGAGTTTAGAAAGAAATGATAATTATTGTGATATCGGTTAATTTTTTTTTTGCTAAGCTAGTTATAGAATGTTAAGTTAGATGATTACAACACTAGTGAAATTAGAAACATGAAGTTATTAGAAGAATCAATTTATTTGAAGTAGAGAGAATGTATATTGTCTTATTGTTAAAATGGAAGGCTTTGCTAAATAAACAAATTATAATACCTTTATGTGAGTTGTTTATGTTCATGATTGTTTAATGGATTTCTCTTGACAAAATTTCTTAGTAGATAGATGTAGGATTCTTTTGTGTTTATGTCTATATTCCTAAATTTAATATGTGAATTGAGCATTTTTGATAAGATCATTGTAATGCTATATTATAGTTGGAACTTTAATACTTGGGTTTTGTTTTGTATTAAGTTGTTGCCACACTATAAGTTTGACAGATATATCATGGTTGGGTGTCATGAGAGGAGAAAATAGAGGTCTCCCTTGGATGCCCGGTTGATTTTCGTATCGAAATTGATTATGTTAGCTTTGGATGAGTCTGAAGATTTCGTTGGGATGCTGCCACTCATTATTTCATACTTGTTGACTCGCTCTTTGAGATCTTGTTATTGTTGACATTTCTTTGATGGGGAACCCCTATGTTAGCATTTTGAGAGTCTTCTAGAGGATAGAGGGGATATGAATTTTACTTCAAGGGTTGGTATGGGGGCCGAAAACCTAGGAGGATCTGTCTTGGATAACCCATATCAAGCCTAAAGTATTTATTTAAGTTTTATGTTGTTTCAACTATAAGTGGGTGGTTCCATAATTTTGTTATTCTGATGATGGTTGAAATTTACACTTGGATTTTGTTTATGTTGGTTTGAGCCTTGCACTTGAATGTGATTTTCGTTGCTCTGAAGTTCTAGTGTGAGATGGCGCATGCCTCACTTGGTGCAGTTATTTTGTTGGGATTTGCTATCTTGTGCAAGTTGGCATGCCCATTTGTGATTTTAGAATTTGTTGTTATATGGGGGAGTGGCTCTCAGTGGGGGCCGATGCCCAAAGTGGCTTGTCCAGGACAACCCATTGTGAGTTTAATTGAGTGATAACTTAATTAATTAATTAGGGGGTTTGGGTAGTTTCACATATTAATTTAGATAATGTAGCCTCACTCATGGGCCCAAGTGCTTGTTTAGGCTTGGGATGAGTGGGAAGGCCTGGAATGGCAAGATCAACTACCTTGCCTTTGCATAGTAAATTTTCAAGGTATGTTGATCCCGCATAGTGGGCATGGGGGTTCGACGGCCAGTAGAGGTTGCCAGGGAAACCCAGGATGGGGGCTGACAACCTAGGAAGGTTACGCCAGGATAACCCGTGACTACCTATGCGATGAAACTCCAACCTTTAAAAACCTTGTATGTTGTTGTCCCCATCTTGTTGTTCTTGAGCCTCTGGAAGCGGATGTGGTCATGTGTTGTTGATGCTCTTGTCATGTTGTCTTGTTTCTTGTGTCATATGTTCTTGTGTTGGATGTTTTCTTGTGTTATTGTTGTTCTGGTTGTAGAGTCTTGTGATCCTTGTCTTTCATGATGGTTTTCGTTGAGGTCCTTCTTGTCTTCTCCTAGCACGGGGGGGTGGGCCTCTAGGTCCACGTGGTCAGGTGGAATGTGCTATGCACCCCATTGGGTCCCCAGCCACCAATCGAGAAGTGAAAAATTGTACCATTCAGGTCCACGTGGTCGGGTGGAACGTGCTATGCACCCCATTGGGTCCCCAGCTGCCAATCGAGAAGTGACTCCTGAGTTGTACCAGAGTTGGATCTAGCCTTGCAACTTTGTATTCATACATTCTAGATGTATCATTCCACATTATTGTACATTTCTCAATTATTGATGGGAAGCAACATTGTATTAATGTAATCCTTGATTAATGTAACTTGATGTTGTTATGTATTGTTGATCATGTTATTATCTTATGGATACTGGTATCTTTCATGTAATGTAAAGTTGTTGATACAGAAAGTAATGCAGTCATGTAACCCCAAGGGATTTGTTATATGTTGTACATGTATTATTCCATTTCAAGTGTTGAATGTTAATATCATGTTGCATGTTAGTTGTTTTTCAAAAAAATAAAAAATAAAAAAAATTGTGCCTTAAATGTTAGTTGTTATAGTTTCCTTTGTGGTTGCGCAGTGGGGCGTTACAAATATTCTCCAAAAAGTGTTTGGGATAGAAGTTCCCTTGATGATTAGGTGTTTTGTTAGATGCTCTTGCATCAATTGGTATAAGATCTAGCAAGGTTCTTATGGTTTGTTGAAGTTGTTGCTGATGTTCAGTTGTTGATTTTGGTTGCAGGTGCTTGATCCATCTAAGCTGCAGATAAATTTTGTTGTTTGTGAGTTTGAGGTTGTGTGCAGGTTAAGAAAGAACCTAATTGATGGTTTCCAAAAGACTAGGGAGAGAAAAGCGGAGAAACCTAGGTGAGGCAAGGAATTTTTTTGAGTTGCTGAGTTGTGTTGTGATGTAGTAAGAACTAGATGGATACTTGATTGTGAAGCACTTGATTTTGCAGCCATTGTGAGATGTTGGTCAGTTTGAGATTACTCCATTGATGGGAGTAGTTGAAAAGATGAAGATATGTTGGTCAGAGAAGGTCAAGGATGATTGTTGAAGAGAAGCAGTGAAAGGACAATCATGTGTCCTTGGTTGAGAGAAAAGAATTGGTGAAAAGATGAGAGTGGTAAAATGGCAGTCCTGTGTCCTTTTGAGGAAGAAAAGTGATTGAAAACCTGATGACAAAAAAAAGAAAAATGGCAAAAAGGAAAAGGAAAAGACAAGAGAAGGCAAGAAGAGACAAATATGAAGATAGAGTTGAAGACAAAGACCAAGGAAGATTTGAAGTTGTTTTTTAGGTACAAATCAGGTTTAAGCAATATGTTTCCAAGGGACTTGGAAAATTTGTGTTGGTTGGTTGTATGGTGTAGGAGCACCTTGCTCTCTAGCTGCCTTCATTAGAAAATTTGAAAAAAAAAAAAAATCTATTGTAAAAACATTATAAAGAGCTCTAGGAGGTCATAAATGATGTATTTGAAGATTCCAATAGGTCATTAGGGGGTTTGTTAAGTCAAATTTCAAATAATGTGGTTTTATTGCACAAATTGCAAAAATGGCAAAACTTGTAAAATTCAAAAAATACAAAGGAATGTGAAGGGTCACCTCTGTAGAAGTTGGTTAGTTAGTTGGAGATAAAAGGAAAGTTACAAAAACTAATGGAAATTTCTGTTTAAAGCATTGAAAAGTTGAAGAAGAGATCAGACTTTGTAATCTTGCTACAAATTTTGCAATAAAGTTCCTTGTTTTGTTGTTTTTCTGAGTTCTATGACATTTACCAGTCATGTACGGACTGTACATCAATTTTAGGGTTGTAATATTGTTATGAATTCCTAAAGGAGTGTGTGATCCTTTAAGACAAGTTGATTTTGTGAGGTTATACTTGTGTTTAGTGGCAATTTCAATCAATTTTGTAAAATTGGTTTAAAAACCCAGTTAAGGGTTTGAGAGTCTTGTGAGGGTGGAACTCACCATCCCACCAATGTAGGGTTAGAATATTGGTGGGATGGATAGGTTAGAGATTTTTTAATATTTTGTATTTTTTTTTATTATGTATTGGAACAGGGAGGACAAGAAATCAGATTTTGGTTGCTGCCCACAAGAAAAATGCAAAATTTTCTCATGAAGATGGATAGCTACAAGTTGGAAATTGAGGAAAGATCATTCAAGGAGGCTGGAAAGTTGTTTCTAAAGCATGGGAAGAAATTCCTAAACATGATTCAAGTAGAGGCAGAGAATGGAAAGATTTGGAACATACTAAACTATTAAACCCTCAAATGTGAAGCATGTTTGGTGCAAGAAATAAGGGTTTTGTTGATTAACGTTTTATTGAGCCTTTCACTTCTTAAAAATTTAAAAGAATCCTAAGTTTTGTGATTGATTAAAAGAATGTTTGAGGTTTTTTGATGATTTGGTTGTTGTTTAAGGGTAGTTTATTCACAAATCTGACCTAATTAGGGGTTGGTAGCAGTAGTTTATCTTTTGGTTCTCATACTTTTTCCATAACAAGGGTATTTTATCTTTTGATATGTTAAAGGACATCAAAATGGGTCCCCTGAATATGCAACGGGTTTATTAAGATGCTTTGTGGTTGAAAAGGAAATACTTGATTCAAGGGTTGATTACCTACTAGAAAAATAAAGGCTAGGTTGCTAAAAGTAGAGAATATGATGAAATCAATGAGGGAATGATTGTTTATGTTCTAAACCAGCTTGAATGATGATGTTACATATGTACCTATGGTTGGATAAAGGTGTAGGCTTAAACTTTGATGTTTTGGTGTTTGAGCAATGTGGAGTCAAGGAAGGAATGAGGTCTTGGAAGGTTAAGATGCTTATGTTGGTTGCTTACATAGTTCTCTAACCTAGTTTGTGCTTTGTTATAGTCACTATGATGTGGTTAAAGGTGTCTAAGTGTTTGGAAATTTTTGGGAAGAAAAACTTGTTGTCTTGGGTGTTTGTAGTAAAGTGATAAAGTGGAGCCATGACTGAGAAAATCAGTGGTTAGTGAGTGAGTGTTTGGTTTATTTTTAGTCTAGAACATGCTATTTAAAATGCCTTGGATGTATAATAAAATGATGAAAGCATAAATGGTTGGTTGTAGCCTTTTGGTCTTGAAGAACTAGTTGATACAAGGTGAAATTTGGTGAATTGTGAAAGTAAAGGATTTTTTAGGTTTTCTTATCAGGTTTTTTAGTTAATCTTAGTGAATGTGATGCTGATGATGGTCTGGATTATGATTTTGGTGAAAAGTATAGTGGATTTGTTGCTTGTTCAATTTGATCTTCTCCAAAAAGTGTTTGGGACAAAATTTCCCTTGATGATTAGGTGTTTTGTTAGATGCTCTTGCATCACAAAATCCTTAAAGTTGCAAGCAGGACATCCATGGTATCCATGAACACTGAGATGTGCCATATGCAGGGAGATCATGAATCGTAAACAATAAGGAATCTCTTAAAGTGAATTTGATTGAATGACCATCCCTTAAAGATTGAATTGCTTCAATTACTTTCCACAAGTCCATTAGCTCATCATATAATGGCTCTAGATAAGCATCAATTGTATCTGGACTCACACTTTTCTTTCCTAGTATATTCAATGATAGCATTGAGAAAAATGGTTTAGTTGCTAACCATGGAGGCAAGTTATAATTTATTAAAAACACTGGCCAAGTTGACCATTTAGTACTTTGATTTGAGAATGGGTTCACCCCATCTAGAGCCAAACCCAACCTTATATTACAAGGATCTTGAGAAAAATCAGGCTATTTGTTATCAAATTCCATCCATGTCTTAGAATCAGACACATGTCGTTGTTTTCCATCAGTGCTATTATTTTGGGCATGCCATTGCATAAGTTTAGCAATGTCTTTGCACCTATACATTCAGAGTAATCGTGGGATTACTAGAAAGTGGCAAAGAACCTTTCTAGGAACCACAACTTATTTCAACCCTTCTCTATACCTCGATTCATGACATTTTAGACATTCACTCTCACTTGCAATATTCTTGTGAAATAATACACAACCATTCACACATGTGTGGATGTTTTCATACCCTAAGCCTAGCTTAGTGATTTCCTTTCTACATTAACTTTGTTTTGTTGGCAATGTGGGGTCAGGTGGTAACAACAAACTTAATAATGCCAATAACTAATCTACACTCATTTTTCCAACCAAACACCACTTTCAAGTTAAGAATTTGAAGGATTGTTGTCAAATGACCTAGCCTACAATTAGCATACAAAGGATTTGAAGCATCCTCCATCATCTTGGAGCAATCATCGTTTAGACCCTCATTCAACATTCTATCAACTTCAAACCCTTCGTTTAACATTGTTGCCTCTTCATCTATGTTTGGTGCCACTTCATCTATGTTTGTTGCCTCTTCATCTCTGACACTCTGCCATTCTATCATATCTTCATAATAATTGACATTCCAAGGGCTTACACCACTATGCCTATATCTTATCATATGTCGATAAATCTGACTTCTTTTTTTCACCTTTCCACCAAGACAATCATTACATGGACATGGATATTTGTCCATGTCACTCTCATTGGCTATTCTATCATCAATTTCATGGTATTTCAACCTTCGATGTTGATCCATTTGTAATGTTCTACACTTAGAAACAAAAAAATGTAGACTAAGAGAAAAAAAACTATTTTTTTAATTGAAAGGCATTTACATAGAAATAGAGTTATAGAGAGCAAATAAAATAGATAGTTTAACTAATGAATTGTAAAAAAATAGATTTTTGTAGTTCATATTCAAATTGCTGATTACATTGCATTGCAGATCTTTCAAACTCAAAGCATTACTTCACATTGCATAACTAATAACTAGATGTTGATAGATGACGAAATTTCAATTACAATATAGGTTTTACAAAGTTAACCTAAGCAGTTATGCAATTAATTCACATTACATAACTAATAACTAGGAGCAACTACCAATTGCATTTGCTTGTCATGGAATTCCATGAGACCACATTTCTTTGAGGCATTTTTTCAAAAAGTTCATTGCCTTGTCTATGCTACCATATTTTTCATACATGTCTACCAAATAATTTTATCAAATAGTTCACTGCCTTGTTGCTATGGCTAAAATCCTAAAACAAGTGCTTTCGAAAAAGCTAAGGATGATTGGGAAAAATCTATTAAAGCATAATAGTAAGCAATAGCATAGAAAAGGCAATGAACTGGTTTAAAAAACGCCTCAAAGAAATGTGGTCTCATGGTGATGGAATGCCATGACAATCCATAACAATTTGCTTGTCATGGAATTCGTCATGGCATTCCATCACCATGAGACCACATTTCTTTGAGGAATTTTTTCCAAAGTTCATTTCCTTTTCTATGCTACCACATTTTTCATACATTTCTACCAAAGCATTTTATCAAACAGTTCACTGCCTTATTGCTATGGCTAAAATCCTAAAATAGGTGATTTCAAAAAAGCTATGGATGCTTGGAAAAAATATATCAAATCATAACAGTAAGAAACAAGCTATGGTCTCATGGGTTTTTTGTTGGCATGAAAATTAGCATGATTTTATTTACATATTTTTTCAGGTTTTAAACACATTTTTTTTGGCAATTTTGATTTTTGAAATGGGGAAAAATCTTTGTGGTCAATTTTGTGCAATTTTTAATTATAGGATTCTCACAATTAGTGAAAAAGGTAGTGTTCATGAAGGAATAGAAAAGATGCATAGAGCCTTCCAATTATACCTATACTGTGCAATGGCATTGAATCATTTAGCAGACCATTTTTTCTTCACATGGAAGCATTTTCTTGTTGAATCATTGATTGAGATAGATCTTGTTTCAACTGACCACCCTCTCATGAAATATCATTCATATTATAATCTTGCACGATCTTATCATAGTAAAGGTGATTATGACACAACTGAGCACTACTACATGACATCAGTCAAGGAAATCCAGAGGCCACAAGATTTTGTGGATGGGTTCAATTGAATTTGGGAGATCTTAAGAGTTCTCTCTCAAATTTTGAAAAGGTTTTGGAGGTCCACCCTGAGAACTATGAGAGCTTAAAATTTGTAAGCCATATATATGCTCAGCAAGGGTAGGATGAGAAGGCTTTGGAAATTTTAAGAAAGGAAACTCACATAGATCCACATGATGCCCATGCATTTATCAACATGGGTGAGTTATTAATACCATTAGACCCCAGTGCAGCCTTAGATTCTCTTAAGACACCAAAGTCTCTTCTGAAGAACAGTAGAGAAGAAGTACCCATTCAATTGTTAAAAAACATTGGGGTTCTTCATTTTGAGTGATGAACTAGAGTTGGCTCAACAAAATTTTATGGAGGCATTAGGAAATGATGTTATGCCTCTACATAGATCTTTGTGGTCAATTTTGTGCATTTTTTACTTGTAGGATTCTCACAATTAGTGAAAAAGGTAGTGTTCATGAAGGAATGGAAAAGATGCGTAGATCCTTTGAGTTATACCTGTACTCTGCAATGGCATTGAATCATTTAACAAACCATTTTTTCTTCACTACAGGGAAAAATTTTCTTATGGAACAGTTGACTGAGACAACTCTTCTTTCAACTAACCACCCTCTCAAGAAATCTCATTCATATTATAATCTTGCATGATCTTATCATAGTAAAGGTGATTATGACACCACTAGCTACTACTACATGACATTAGTCAAGGAAAGCCACAGGCCACAAGATTTTTTGGATAGATTCAATTGAAGCTGAGAGATCTTAAGAGTTCTCTCTCAAATTTTGAAAAGGTTTTGGAGTTCCACATTGAGAATTGTGAGAGATTAAAAGTTGTAGGACATATATATGCTTAGCAAGGGCAGGAAAAGAAGGCTTTGGAAAGTTTTAAGAAAGGAAACTCGCATAGATCCACATGATGCCCGTGCATTTATCAAGATGGGTGAGTTATTAATATCGTTAGACCCTAGTGCAACCTTAGATTCTCTTAAGACGCCTAAGTCTCTTTTGAAGAAGAGCAGAGAAGAAGTACCCATTCAATTGTTAAACACCATTGGGGTTCTTCATTTTGAGTATGATGAACTAGAGTTGGCTCAACAAACTTTTATCAAGGCATTAGGAAATGATGTTTTGCCTCTACATAAATCTTTGTGGTCAGTTTTGTGCATTTTTTTACTTGTAGGATTCTCACAGTTAGTGAGGTAGTGTTCATGAAGGAATGGAAAAGATGCGTAGAGTCTTTGAATTATACTCATACTTTGCAATGGCATTGAATCATTTAGCAAACCATTTTTTGTTCACTACAGGGAAACATTTTCTTGTGGAATAGTTGACTGAGACAACTCTTGTTTCAACTAACCACCCTCTCATGAAATCTCATTCATATTATAATCTTACATGATCTTATCATAGTAAAGGTGATTATGACACCACTTGTCAAGGAAAACCAGAGGCCACAGGATTTTGTGGATATGTTCAATTGAAGCTAGGAGATCTTAAGAGTTCTCTTTCAAAATTTGAAAAGGTTTTGGAGGTCCACCCTAAGAACTATGAGAGCTTAAAAGCTGTAGGCCATATATATGCTCAACAAGGGTTGGCAGAGAAGGCATTGGAAATTTTAATAAATGAAACTTGCATAGATCCACCTGATGCCCATGCATTTATCAAGATGGGTGAGTTATTAATATCGTCAGAACCTAGTGTAGCCTTAGATTATCTTAAGATGCCAAAGTCTCTTATGAAGAAGAGCAAAGAAGAAGTACCCATTCAATTGTTAAACAACATTGGGGTTCTTCATTTTGAGCATGAAGAACTAGAGTTGGCTCAACAAACTTTTATGGAGGCATTAGTAAATGGCATTTGGGTTGAATTCATAAATAGAAGCCTCAATGCTAATTCTATAGTTTTTCCTGTGCTCTTTAAGGATATGAAATTTTTCCATCAACTAGAAGAAGGTGGTGTTTCACTTGAGTTACCATGGGATGAAGTCACAACAATATTTAATCTTGCTAGGTTGTTTGAACAACTACATGATATTGAAAAATAAAATATTTTATATAGGCTAATATTATTCAAGTTTCCTGATTATGTGGATGCATATATACGTCTTGCAGCCATGGCTTAGGCTCGGAATGAGATCCAACTAAGCCTAGAATTGATTGGGGATGCACTTAAGGTGGATAAAAACTCATCAAATGCTTTATTAATGCTTGGAAAAATAGAACTGAAAATAGATGACTGGCTTAAAGCAAAGAAATAATTAAAGCTGCACAAAGTGAATCAGATGCAAAGAATTCTTATGTTGACATTTCACTTGGAAATTGGAATTATTTTGTAGCTTTTCACAATGAGAGGAGGGATCCAAAGGTGGAGGTACAACATCTTGAGAAGGCTAGAGAACTATATTGAGTGTTGGCATAGAGATCAAGAAATGTTTATGCTACAGATGAGGCAACCATTGTGCTAGCTAAAAGGGGTCAATTTGATATTGCAAAGGAAATTTTTACATAGGTACAAGAAGCTGCAATAGGAAACATCTTTGTTCACATGCCTGATGTGTGGGTAAATCTAGCACGTGTTTACTTTGCAGAAGGACAGTTTGCACTTGCAGTGAAAATGTATCAAAATTGTTTGAGGAAATTCTAATTTGGCACTGACACGCAAATTTTATTATATTTAGCTCGAGCACATTATGAATCAGAACAGTGGCAAGATTGTAAAAGAACATTATTAAGAGCACTAGATTGTAATGAATGTTTCAAATTTGTGTTTAATGTAATGACGGTCTCGAATTACCTCTAAATTTTATGTAGAGGGCGTTCCCAAATCCGATTTTGCTATAGAGGGCCTCGACGAATTCAAATTTGTTGTAGAAAACTCCAAATTCCTTGCCCTTGCCTGCCTTTTCAGAAGTCTCCAGGTCCTCTCTGAATCCTTATCGCCCATGCAAGTAGCTACTATAACTGATCAAAATGCCTCATGTCGGGCTAACAAATGAAGCGAGGTTTGCAATGAACGAATGAAGTGAAGTTTGCAATGAATGAATGAAGTGAGGTCAAGCGAGATGAATGAATATGCAATGAATGTGAATAATTGCTCCAATACATTGCACGCATGAGTACATCATGCCAATAATTTGCCAAATTGTTTTTTAAAATTCTTGTCTATTTTGGATTTGATGACTAACTATTTAGTCATTTTTATTTATGTGACTAAATAATTTTTTTTTCAATGACCAACTTAGTCATTTATTTACTCATTTATAGCTGAGTTGTAAAAAATGAGTAGAATTTAGACATTTTTAGTTGTGACTAAAAGTTTTAGTCACTTAGTCATTTATTTGCCAAATTCTACTAGTGCTTGTAGTGTAGTTGGCATTGACCTCAACGGATGTGTGTTAACATGATCAGATGAGTTATTTGATGGTTCCAATGAGATCAGGAGGTTTGGAGGACTCATATGCCACTTTCTAGGGTGATTTTTTAGCTTTTGGTGTGCTCTCCAAGATTCTTGGAGAGGGAATCTATTTATAGTAAGTCACCTGATTGGCTCCGTTTATCATTATTCTTCATCGAGATCACTCTAGTGCAGTCAAATTTTTATTCCAATGCATTCCGATAGTTTCCATAAAATGGGTGTATTAATGGCTTTATTTTAATTATTTTACTAAGGTCACCAAGTATTAATTAAAATATTTAAAAAACACCTAAGTGTTATAGCTTGTTAGAATTGGGATGAAATGTTTTAAATATTGGATGTTAAAAAATAGGGACCTTGCATGTCAAAATATTATTATTATTCAAAAAGGGTCTCTTGGAGCCAAAAAGGAGTTATTTTTATTAAAAGTGAGTTTTTAAATATAACTTCTCAAAAGTTTGCTGGAAAAGTATAAAAGGAGGTTTGAAGAGCTCATTTGGATATGCTTGAATATTATTTTGGATGTGACCTTTATTGGTTTATGACTCGTGTCCATTTCCTTTTGAGAAAGAAACCCCTTGGAAGGAACAATAGCTACAGGAGTGAAATATTTCCCAAGGTTGCTTGTTGAAGGCTTCATTTAGAGGTCTTGTCGAAGCTTGTTATCACAAATTTTCAGAGTTTGTTTATTTGAATATTAGAGGCTTGTTTCAGTGATCTACAAATAGGGAATATATTGTAGATTGGTGTTGTTTGTGAATTCCTTTATTGCTAGTTGTTGGTTGTACCATTCCTTCAACCAGTTCATACCACATTGTAGTATTTTGGGAAGGATTTGGATACCATTTGCATTGCTATTTAGCTCTTGGGATTTGAGTGTGTTTTTCAAAGAAAAGGGAGGATTTCATTTGTTATTATAAACCAGAGATAACACTCTCCAACCACCATATTCCATTCATTTTTGGTTGTACCATCCAAGGAGGGAGGCGTGGGAATTTCTGGAGCAAAGTGCCCCATTCTGGGAGTTGGGTATTGTTTAATTTGAGGCTCCTTATTGTTTGTTGCTAAAGTATATCATTTGGAAAGTGGTTGAACATTGTATTGAATCAATTTTGGAGCTATTTGTGGTATCTAACTAGTTGTATTATTTTATATCAGACCTACAATTTATGAACATTGAAATGGGTATTGTTTCTATTGTAATTTTAATGATTAATCTACATCTGGGTATTTGTCATTATTTTGTTTTAGCAATTGAGTATTTGGTTTATGGTTATTTCTGCTTTATTTATGCATTTTCAAACAAGAAAAAACACAAAAAATTTACAACAATATTCAAAAAATAAAGCAAAAAACAAAACAGAAAGGGTGTGGGACATTACAGTAACCAATAAGTAAGTAAATGTGTGATACATTTTCTTCAATAAAGCATGGAAAAACATCCCTACACCAAAGATAATGATTCAAAATAATTATTATCTATTAAACAATTGTGTCAATATAGTATAATTAGGTTTAACTACAATATTTATTGCATTCCCAGCTATTTTTTTCTAATTGAAGCGATTTGGGGCAGCCATGAGGGGAAGTTGAGTCAAATAAGGGTGGAGGAGGTGAGGGAAATGGGGTAGTTGGCCTAATCAAGATTGATTTTTTTTAGATATTCGTCCTAGTTAGTCATTGTGGGGCTAATTAATCCTTAATTACCTATGTGTGCCCCAAGTATACTTACTTAGATATATTAATAGAGATGAAATATGGAAATTACCTTTATTTTTCCACTTCTTACACTAGTTTGCACAAGTGGGATTGGTTCAAACAAGCATGGACAACTTATCCTCCATGCCCTGTTTCTTTGCAATGGTTTGTTCATGTGAGATCAATTTAGAGGAATATGTGCAATTGAGGATAATTATTGAAAAAAAAGGTAGACAACACAATGTAGCACTAATCAATAGTGTTTTAAGTCTATTTAAAATAATAAAATATATCAATGAAAAAATGGAGAAGTAAATACAAATAAAAAATCATATGAACATTACATATACATGTAGAAATCCATCTAGTTAAAAATTCCACCATCAAAGAGACTCAAAATTTTATTAAACTCAATAATAGAGTACACCAATGCAATCAATTCATCCCTCTAAGCAACAAAAATATAACAACATGATAGTACCTATAAAAGTAATATTGAATCCACTATTCCATTTTCAAATATATAGTAAATCAAAAAATTAGAAACCATAAATGGTTTCCAAAGCAAGTGGCTAATACCATGGGCTTAAGACTAGATGCCCAAGTCTACATGCTAAAATTCAATCCCCTATAGCCATGGTTAAGCAACTTGAAACAAAATTTAATTCCTCTTACACCACTTATGTATTATAGATTTTATCATAAACTATCATATTGACCACTTTTTCAATCCTATGAACTCCTTAAGGGAGATTAATGTTTTCTCATATAAACTATCTTGTGAAGATGCTTTCTAACTCTTAATTCTCTTAATTTTGACCTTTTACAAGTAACCTCCCTATTTAATGCATTCTTACACAATATTCTAACTATCTAGAAGAATAAATAATAAGTAAATAATGTCCCTACCCTCACATGGATGTCCCATTTTCCCTACTCCGTTATGTTTGAAGAGCATACATTATTTATCACTTACATAATTAAATACAATTAATCAAGATAGGATTTGCATGTTGAATGACACAATCCTTGTTGAAATAGAGTGTAACTATACAATGAGATATGTTGGTCTTAATGCAACCAAATTCAATAATAAATGATGGATCATAAATGAAAATGGAAACCAACAATAAATTAAATGCAAGCCATAACATGAAGGTTTCTATGGATTTTTTTCCTTCAAAAAATTACTCCACATCCAAAGACACTCAATCTTGTATTAATGGTAAAATTAGTTACAATACAACAACTTATCCTTCTAAACTCTAGTAGCACAACAATGTGCTAATGACCTGCAAAATAATCTAGTAATACAACCATCTCAAGGCACCAACATATAGGAGAGATGAATACCATGAATAGTATTCTAAAACAAGTGGCCAATACCACACACCCAAAAATAGGTGTCCAAATCCTCATGGGATATCTCACACCTCACCAAAATAGTCAACATACCCTAAATAGCAAGTAACTCTTCTTACACACCTTACATTCACCTCTTTCATAATAAATTATAGGTTTTGATATTATAGTCAAACTAACCAAAATCCAAATCCTAAGAACTCCATGGGAAGATTGACCAAATCTATCATAATATCCAATAATAGAAGATGCTCTTACGCTTCATGCATCCCAATCTTTGTCTAATTTTTAATATCTCCCAAAAAGTAACTCTTGACTTAAATGCGATTATAATTACATTGAGAGTAAATAATTTTCCTACCACATAGAGGGGATTCCAAGTCTAGCCTCTCCATGTTCCTTGGAGACAATAATTATTTGAGGATAATGTTAAATAAACTACTAGAACTTGTCTAGAATTTGCAAGGTGAATGATATCTAATGCCAACACTCTCCTATTTGACATTTATGTTATAATGACATACTTAGAAAACATAATCAATCAAGATCTCAAAGATGAGAGGACCATGACCTCTTTTCACCAATCAAAATTCTCTAGTCTCAAGATCTTAGTAAGAGAATCTACAACATTATTTAAGGTGTCCACTTTTTGTAGTGCGTCTTTACCACCCTCAACCATTCCCTATAAATGATATTGAATTTCAATTTTATTGATGAAAGCATGACACATTAGGTTTTTAGCCAAACAAATGACACTCTAAATGTCACATCCAATTATCACATATTTACACTGAAAGAAAATACTTGAACATAATATTTTTAACCACACTATCCCCTTATGAGAATGTGTCATATCCGTGTAATTAGATTTTGTACTAGAATTTATGTGACCGTAGGTTTCAATTTTATCATTTATCTAACTTCTCCTCATACCTAAGTTAATACATAGCTACTAATGGACCTCCTACTATATAAATATATCACTATCCCAATGAGAATACAAATAACCCTATAAATAAACCATCCTACCCACGAAATTAGTCTCACGATACAAAAAAATAAATTGGTCAGACATTCCTTACAAATATTTGAAAACCCTTTTAACATAAGTTCAATATTCTTTACTAGCGTTTGGCATAAACCTACTCAAAACTCCCATTGCCTAGGCAATATCAAGTCTTGTACATATCATGGCCTACATAAGGCTTTACATAGCATTGACATACACAATTTATGCATCTCTTTAGGATCATCATCTATTTTAGAACACTACTCCATAGATATTATAGTACTAATAACAAAGGGAATACTAATTGGTTTTCATCTATTTTTGGGAGATGGATATGAGATGAGTGGTGAGGAATAAAATAAATATTTTAATTATTTTATTCATTTTTTGGTGGTTATGTGGGGGATTTAATTAATTAAATCACGTGGAAAGAGGACAAGGAATAGGAAAATGGATTAGGACAGTGAAAATTAGGAATAATTAGGATACATGAGGGAATCGGGTTCTAAGATATTTTTAGGTGTCTGTTTTTTTCCCTCTTTGAGATGTTATGGTGACTAGAAGAAGCAATATATTTTCAAAGAAGAATGAAAATATATATGTGGAATGAGATGGAAAAAAGAATGGGGTTTATAAAAAGAAGGATGGTATAATGCCCCCTCAAGAGGATAGGAAGGTATGAAGGACATGGGTAGTCTCTTGAAATGGATGAAGAGGAAGTAGGAGAAAACATGATTAGATGCAAATGAGGGAGGAAAGGAGAGTCATTTTGAATCAGCATGAACAACCTAATGTTTGATATAGCATTTGATGTGATGCACCATGATATAAAGACCATGGTGACGATATGCCAAATGTATAAAGGAATGAATGTCACAATCAAACATATGCCATTTGTACCATGATATGAAAGACCATGACGTCGTTGTGGTAGGAATGTTGGAATAGCTAATACATATGTAAGAAAAATGATAACACACACATAAAAAAAGAAAGAAATAATTCAAAAAATGATTATAAAGGAAAATACAGTGTTTCCCCTAGTCAAGCTAAAAATCAATGATTTATTGATTGATGATGATGATAGCATTGTTGATGTGGGAATGATATATCTAAATAAAAATGTGAGGATGGTGCTTTTAATGTGGGAACTATATATCTCAAGAATAACACTAGGATTGGGAACAATATATCCCAATGATAGTATATTGAATTAAGTTGATTAAGATTTTGTAGCAAGGCTAGGAACAAAATTGTTGGATGTTTGTAGGATGATTGGCTAGATTTCTTGGTAAGATGTGTCGATAAGGATTACTTGAAGTGGATTAGGTGTTTTAGGATTACATTGGATTTATTGGGATGATTACATTAGATTGCTATTGGATTATGGAATTGGGTTGATTTTGGATGGGATTATTATCTTCATATAATAGTTAATGATAAGGGAACACCAATTCTAGAAATAAGAATGTGAGATACATTGATTTAGAATAAGTGGATTAATGAATTAGATGATTGGAGTAAAGGATTTTTGATAGTGGATCACTAGTAAACAAACAATAATATATGACTAAATAAATTACTAAAAATTGCATATAAATGACTAATTTTAGTCATGTGACTATTAGTGGTTTATTTGTAGTCATTTATAACACCACCAAATTTATGACTAAACCATTTTATTTATTGATTTAGTCATTGATTTGGTCATTGATTTGGTCATTGATTTGGTCATTAATTTAGTCATTTATTTAGTCATGGTAGTGATTTATTTAGTCATATATTTAGTCATTAATTTTAGTCACGTGACTATTAGTGGTTTATTTTTAGTCATTTATAACACCACCAAATTAATGACTAAACTATTTTAGTCATTTATTTAGTCATGGCAGTGATTTATTTAGTCATATATTTAGTTATTAATTCAGTCATTGATTGTTGTTAACTAGTCATTTATTTAGTCATATATTTAGTCATTAATTTAGTCATATATTTAGTCATATATTTAATCATTAATTTAGTCATTAATTTAGTCATTACTTTAGTCATTAATTTGATCATTAATTTAGTCATTACTTTAGTCATATTATTAGTCATTACAAATCAAATCTAATAATTAATCCTCACAAATTTATACATATAAACTTCAAGTATCATAGATAATCAAATGTTAAAAACACCATGAAATGAAGACTAAAATGCTTGAACAAATATGATTGATCAGACACAAACACAAACAAATTACAAATCAAGAGGAGCCACAACATTTGTTATGAATTGGAGAAAAACCACTCACGAAGGGTGTTACTTCATTAAGCCTCATTGGAAAATCAAAATCTCATTACAGTTACATTTACAATGTTTGTTAACCTTTGTATAACTTATAACACTGAAAACATAATACTCTATTTCATATACTTTATATTATTTTCCATTTAGCGTCCTTTTGGAAGAACAGCGACCTCATAAGGGGCTTGAGTCATTTAATCCCTTGCAAAATCCACGGGTTTCAGGTTGTTGTGGTTTTTATCCTCAGCTGCTACCGCTGCTATTCGCCTTTCGCTGCGCCAATTTGGAGCTGCAAACTAAAAGAAAATAAAGGTTTCAAAATTTTCACATCAAAACTCAAAAGTCAAATAATACGGAGGATGAAAATTCAAACATTTTCTTTTGCCTTTTTCCAAATATGGCACCTAACCTTAGGTGCTAGATATAATGTTTCCTAGTTATCTCTTACAATTTTTAAAAAGATGAATTTATGCAAGACAACAAACAAATAGACAATATTCAATTAGTGATATACAACTACCTTATTCCTGAGCAGTTGATCAATAGCTTGATTATTGATTGTAAATTTGTAATTGATATGCTTGAAAGTTTCCTTCTTGCCTGTGTGTGAATTGGAGCTTTGGATGAGGATATGAACATCCATCAAAAGCATATTTGGAAGTAGATATTTATCAGATATTGTAGTTGCAAGTTCCACTAATTATAATAAAAATAAATAGTTTTACCTTTCTGCATCAATTAATGCAATTCTAATAACTTTTAGAGGATTGACAATGCTAGCCTTTATCATATCAACATACTCACCTACAAGTTACAACACAACATTAAACTTATTAATTAGACTCAACATCTAAGAAAGAAAAATAAACTTCAAACATTATCAATTTAGTAAAAAAATCATCAATTTCAAAGATCAAAGTAGTCAATGCTTCACTCTCTCCACTCTATTTTGTGCATTATTCCAAGTAGGTGTTTAATATTTTGCAATGTAGCAATAAAGGAGAAAAATTGTCCTTATTTCTCTGCATGGTGTTGTTTTAATAAGATAGCATGTTATTAAATAATTGATCTAATAGATGATTTTTGTATGAATGCAAGTATTCTTGTATATTCCACACCTTGTAAATTTTCCAAAGGTTATAAATAAAGGGAAACCTCCCTTGATGATTTTAACAAAAAGTATAGGATGTTGCACTTACATGAAGTATGTCCACTGGGAAAGCTTTTGTGACCTTCCCTTATGACATGTTCATTGCCATGACACTCAACCCTCCCTACAATGTTATCAAATTTTTGGAACAACCTCATACCAGTTAGAAGGCTAATTTGAATCATCAATGATAAAATAGTAATAACAATAAATAAAGAGCTTTCCACCAAAATGATCATTAATCAGGAAGAGAAAAAAAACTAAGACTAAAGTTTAGTACTAGAGGTTGATAAGTTGTTCTCAACTAATATGCCATCTGGAGAACACCACCAAAAAAAGTTAGGGCAAGGTCGGTCAACTATATCTTTCATAGCATCAGTTACAACAACAGTTACAGGTATTGAGAACAAAAGCCTTGTCATAGACTCAGATCAAGAATTTAAATTTATCAATAGTTGTCCTAAATCAACTGAAATAGAAAACCATTTATATAAAGACATAATGCAAAGAAAATAAGAATGTTACCTAGAATAGCATGGTGTAACTCATTAATATTTCTATGAAAAAAATAGTAGATACAAATTACAATGGATGGTACAACTACTGCAAGTATTTGATAATAGTTAACACCCTTCTTGAGCACTCAATTTATTTGTAACCTTAATTGATATTCCTGTACCAAAAGACAAAACTCATAAAAGACTTTGGCATGGCCATATAAGAACAAAAAACCAAAAAAATATCATAACTCTGCATCTTCTCTTTCATGCCCACCATGTTACAGTTTCTCTATTTTTTTTTAGTTTTTACCTAAACCTCTAGATACTACAAAGTACAAACAACCCTTTAAAACAAAATACAACAAACATTCAAGTGGCCTGAGAATTGAAAAAAAAGATCAGCTGGTGACTTCTTCCTATATTTTAGATTCTTTTTGCTTCCTTAAACTAAGCATCATATACAACAACAAACAACATCAGACAATAGATTATGCACCATAAAAATATAATCCTTTAATACAGTAGAAATTCAGAGGGTTTTTCAACATATTCACAAGAAAAATATTAAAATCAACTTTGTACAACACAATTGCATGTATCACAACAACTGAGCAGAGAGATAATGAAGCATTCTCCAACTCTTATTACAATGAGAGATCATAACCTACCAGATCCTCTAGTAGCTATAAATGCAAGGCTATGCCCAACTAAATTTTTCCTCAAAATTCCCTGGCATTACAGAAGCATTGTTAAGTAACATACAAAAACAACAGGTTGAAAGTTCATATCTCTAAGAAGAAATCAATATAAGAAAATCAGTCATGACATATAATGCATGAGTGTGAATAATCAGCATTGGATTACCTCACCCCCAAATATCATAGGACAAGCTCTCCTACTGACCATAGTTGTTACTATCACATCATTAAGTGAGCAAGTGAATGCATTTGGCTGCAGTGATCATTACACAAATT